>JAODAL010006864.1:0-129924 GCA_025379985.1 Phyllomedusa bahiana | reverse complement strand
GAGAATGAATCAATGAGAGGCTTCAGAGGTACGCGCTGACCAGTGAGTTCCTCTGAAGTTGAGGGCGTATAGCGTAGCACACAGTACACGCCGCTATACACCCACACTATAACCGTATGAACAAACCCTTATACAAGAAGATATGCAAGATAAATCTGTACCCAATTGTTTTATAAATAATAATTTGGATATACTGCATTTGGATATATTTAGCTCGGCAAAATCCCCAGCAATACATTTCTTTTTGATTTTCTTACAGATTTTTACTTTTTTATATCCTCTTGGACAACCTGCAATAACAATATGCAACATAAATTGGCACTCTGTGGATTTAACAATCTGCACCACAGGTCAATATCTGTGCAGAAATTTTTCGCAGCATGTGGATGAGATCTGATAAAATCTTATCCATTTGCCTGCTACTGTTTTCTGCTGTGAATGTTTATGGCGCAAATCTGCAGGAAAATTGTGCAGCATTTCTGCCCCGTGTGCATTTACCGCAGGAGTCCAACAGCCATACAAAAAAAAATTGAATAAAACAGCAAAGGCACTACTAAAAATAACCTTTGTGCTGAGCAAACTTATCCTGGTTAATAAATATAACATTTTATTATGGTGCTGTCAGGCCAGCCACATTTTTCATCCATACATATATGTCTTGCTGATAATGAATGGTTATTATATTAACAAGCAGATAAATGACAACGGTGATATCTGTTATGAGGCCCAATGAAGAGTGAAAACCACATAAATAACATAGCATATTACTGTTATTGTTCAGACTACTGGATGATTGATCCTCATTGCATCATCATACATAATTCTCTACCTTTCACCAAGTATTCATATTTGAAGGTCCAGCTATAGATTATTAAGGTCCATATATCATGCTCATTACTCCTTCCAGAAAGCCTTATTAAAATATCTGTTCATCATCGTCATCCAGAAGGCGAAGGCTGAGCAAATCTATAAATAGCTTTACCTTTGTGCTTCTTATAGAAAACTCACAGTGAGAATTAAAAGGACACTTCGGTCAGAAAGGGAAATTTTTGTTAAAACCAGTGTTTCTGGAAAACTATGGTATTTTTTGAGTAATTTTGGCAGTATTTTTTTTTATTTTGGAAAGATGAAATAGGAAAAATCCGGCACTCGTACAGAGGGTTCCACAGAGGCATAGTGACAAAAAAGCACTCTCTTTATTGGAAAACTATAAAATATCCATTAAAATCATCCAAAAATTGAAACAGTTTACGCGTTTCAGGCCTTGCAAATGGCCCTTATTTGTAACGAATAAGGGCCATTTGCAAGGCCTGAAACGCGTAAACTGTTTCAATTTTTGGATGATTTTTAATGGATATTTTATAGTTTTCCAATAAAGAGAGTGCTTTTTTGTCACTATGCCTCTGTGGAACCCTCTGTACGCGTGCCGGGATTTTTCCTATTTCATCTTTCCATTCCATGGACCTCTACAGCCAGGTGTCAGATTCCACGAGCACCGTTTTGTGGGGAGGGAAGAGGTTTCCCCCTTCAGCCTGAGAGACCGTTGGTGAAGACAGGCGGACCACACAGCCCAGGATTACCGGTGAGCGCCACTTTTTTCTTTAATTTTTTTTTATTTTGTCAGTCCTATACAATTAAAAATTACATATAAAACCTTGTCTTTTTCTAGTTGTGATAGTAAACAGATAAAACTCCAGAACAGAAGGGCAGACTAATCTCACTTTGCTGTAGATACTATTAACTTCTATGTAGTCTAATTACAAATAGTAGGTAAAGACATAATGATCGCTCTGTTGTTCTCCTCACGGGCGAGGAGGCCCTAATTCAATTCCATAATGACTTCAATAACATTTCACTCCCACATTAACCTAAAACTTACCTATTCAGAGAAGCAAACTCCACTTTCTCGGATACTACCATACACATTAAAGACCACCAGCTACTCACATCAGTGTACCTACTAACCCACAGACAGAACGGTCCTACCTCAGGATTTGACAGCATTCCACCCCAAGCTCACAAAACAAGTCTATTATACAGCCAGGCTATACGGTACAATCGTATTTGCTCCGACAAAGCAGGACCTGGACAAAGCACCTTCTGGATCTGAGGACAAAATTTACTTCAAAACTTGGATACAGACCAAAATTGACAACAAGAAACTACCAAATCAGCAAAGCAGCAGCATCAACAGAGACATCTGCTCAAAACAAAGAGACCCAGAAAGGAAGAACGAGTGCCCTAGTTGTCACCTTAGCAACCCACAACTGGAGATCCTCACTGACGAAAGATTGACAAGGAACTACCAACCTGTGCTACATAGGGACCACATGAGCTCAAAGACATATTCCCTAGTCCCCCTATCCTCTCTTTCGGCTACCACCTAACTTGCGGCGCATTATTGTCACAGGAGCGCTTGACCGGCCCCAGTTCTCCTCCAAGGTCTCTCCTTCTGCATACTCAGCACTCTTGACAATGTCAAAACTCTGCAATGATATGGAGGAGTTCATTCGAAAAATGAGTTTGGAGGGAATACTTCTATGGAAAAGACCCCCTTCCATACAGCTGGGGACTCTGAGTACAGAAACAGCAATATAAACGAAACCAACCAAAAAATCTACATGGACCCCCGGCCTGGAACTATGTAGCACTGGATAAATACATTGACTGTTTTCAGAAGCTAAGGTTAAAATCTGAAATCCTGGAGAAACAAAAGAAACAATACACAACCTAACCTGCAGGAACAGAAGCTTTGCTTTAACTGAAAGAAAATCAGGATATATTATAAACCTGCTGAACAAAGGGGGGCAATAGTCATGATGACATTCTGACTATATCCAGGAAAGCGACAGGACAACTGTCAAACCCTTCCACTACTGCCAAACTTGAGAAATGATCCCACAGATAGCTATATGAAAACAACTAAAGGTTATGATAAAAAAGTTTTTCCAATTCAGGTCCGGAAGCAAGGTGGAATTGCTTATTCACAAGAGGATCCCAAAGCCGCGCTGCTTCTATATGCTCCCCAGATCCATATAGATGGCAACCCTGGGACGGCCTATCATTTCGGGCGATTGGGACATGACAGAGAATATCTCAGGTTGGTGGAAAAATCTCTAAAAACCGCTGTCAAAGATAATCCTTAGTTACATTCAGGACACAACAGACCTTCTTAACAAACTCAATGCCCTCGGTACACTTCCTAGGGCAACCATTTTGGCCACCATGCGATGTAGAATCCCTGTATTACAAACCATTTCCCCACAAGGTTGGAGTTGCAGCATAGTCAGGTGCACCCTAGAGAAACAAGACCTCCCATCGGAAAAGTTCACACAGCTCATCCAGTTCAATACTCTAGCCACAACTATTTTACTTTTGGAGAGAAGACCTGTATCTACATATAGGCAAATGGGAAAGGAAACTTCCTTGGGGGTCCAGTTGTGCGCCCCCCCCCACCAAAATGCAAATCTCTTTATGGCGGCATGGAAGGAGCATATTTATCAAACATGACCACCAAACCTTGATGTACCTCCGTATATATTGATGATATCATTGTCATCTGGACCTGCGGGCGAGGAGGCCTAATTCAATTCCATAATGACTTCAATAAATTTCACCCCACCATTAACCTATAAACTTACCTATTCAGAGAGCAAAATCCACTTTCTGGATATAATATACACATTAAGACACCAGTACTCAACACATCAGTGTACCACAAACCCACAGACGAACGGCATACCTCAGAAATGACAGCTTCACCCCAAGCACACAAAAACAGTCTATTATCTACAGCCAGGCTTTTGGTACAAATCGTATTTGCTGCAGACATAGCAGATCCTGGACAAGCACCTTGTGGATCTGAGGACAAAATTTCTCAACTTTGGATACAGACCAAAAATTGACAGACAACCAAATCAGCAAAGCAAGAAGCCATCATCAGTAGACAATCTGCTCACATACAAAGAGACCAGAAGGGAAGAAACGAGTGCACTAGTTGTCACCTACAACCCACAATGGAGATCCTACGGAAAGATTGCCAAGGAACTCCAAACCTGTGCTACATAGGGGGACAACAGACTCAAAGAATATTCCCAGTCCCCCCTCTCTCTCCTTTCGGCAACCACCAAACTGCGGCGCATTACTTTCCAAGTGAGCTCTGAAGGCCCCCAACTGAAAATGGCACCTCACCCTGCCTGCAAGAACAGTGCAAGAACCTGCAGGCACATCATACTGCTGATATTGTCCTGTCCACTGTCCCAGCAGTGCACAAATTAGGGGGGACATTTTCCTGCAGGTCTTTCAATGTTGTGTATCATAATCAGTGTGTGCAATGTCCTACCCACAGGCATCTATGTGGGAAACAGGGCAGACCAGAGACTAAGTCAGCGTATGAATTCACACCAGATTCTACATTAATCAACAGCAGAACAGATCTGCCTAGTGGACGAACATTTCTCTGGAGAAAATCATTCCATGGAAGATTACAGGTTACGATTCTTAATGGGAGATCTTTAAGACTCAGAGGGAGAGGAAGGAATGGGAATATAAATTAATGCAAAAATTTAAAAACTCATGCAAAATGGGGCTCAAATATTCATGCCGAGCTTCTTGTCAAACTATGTGTGAAACTGTGAGAGCAACAAATCCCCCTGATTGATATAGAGATAAGAGAAATAATTACTGACCCTCCATCACCGCCTCACAAGTTTCCAGACTGTTTATCTCTTGACCGTTGTAAATAACTGCTCACCTATATTTCGCATTTTTGTTATTTTTAAGAATTTAAGATCCTTTGAAGGATCCATTTTCTTTGTGTATAAAAGTCTGTTGTATTTTCAGTTTGTTTTTTAACATTCAGTCTGTAGAAGAGAGTAGTCCTCTCGAAAGCTCACTATCAAAATACTCAGTATAGCCTCTAAAAGGTATCGCCGTTTTCTTCACTATTCTACTACTTTCTATGGCTAACACGGTTACAGCTTATATAATAGCAACTTGGAAAGATACCACAATGTATCCGCTCAAGAATGGACTGAAAAACGGCTTAAGAAACAATGCACAAACTTAACAGCGACATCTTCTTCTTAACAAAAATGCAAAAGGAAAGATCATCCCAAAAGGCTTTCACTCTGCTAACCACCCGGCACACCTACAACAGCCCGATATGCAGAACAACTATGTATTCGAGAATCTGGAGAGGCGGTGGAACAATATGATAAAATTTCCTATATATCAACAAAAAGAAGAATCACAGGAGGAGATACAGGCCCTAAGACATCAACTGTGTAGAATGACACAGAGGAGATTGAAGGCCAAACTCCACACTACTACCAGAAACAGCAGGACATTGCTCATCAAGAACAAAAGAAAAAGCTCAGAGACTGTGCAGAAAAGGCTTCATCACTACAATACAAGTACCAGCCCAGCTCAGCAGACATGTGTGGTGAACCCTTTCCTCCTGACTGAGCCAAACTAAATGAAATGGCAGTTCTCTCACAAAAGGTCTCTCCTTCTGCAAACTCAGCACTCACTGACCATGTCAAACACTGCAATGATATGGAGGAGTTCTTCAGAAAAATGAGGATTGAAGGGATATTTCTATGGAAAGACCTTCCATACAAGCAGGGGACTCTGAAGACAGAACATAAATAACGAAACCAACCAAAAAAATCTACCTGGACCCCCGGCCTGGAACTAATGTAGATGGATATAATTCATTGACTGTTCAGAAAGCAGGTTAAAATCTGAAATCCGGGAGAACAAAAGAAACATAGTACACAACCCTAACCCGGCAGGAACAGAAGGCTATTGCTTCACTGAAAGAAAAGCAGGATATAATTATAAAACCTGCTGACCAAAGGGGGGGCATTAGTCATGATGAACATCTTGACTTTTCCAGGAAGGAACCGACAACGTCAAACCCCATCCACTCTGCAAAAACTTGGAATGCATCTCAGAAGCTATATGAAAACCATAAAGGATATGATAAAAAGATTCAATCAGGTCCGGGAAGCAGGTGGGAATTGCTTATCCAGAGGATCCAGGGCCTGCGTGCTTCTATATGCTCCCCAAAGATCATAAAGATGGCAAACCCTGGGAGGCCTATCTTTCGGACATTGGGGACACTGACAGGAATATCTCAGGTTGGGTGGAGAAAATCTCCTAAAAACCCCTGGTTCAAAGATACTCCTAGTTACATCCAGGGACACAACAGACCTTCTTAACAAAACTCAATGCCCTCGGTCAAACTTCCTGGAGGGGCACCATTTTGGCCACCATGGATGTAGAATCCTGTATACAAAAACATTCCCACAAGGATGGAGTTCTGCAGCATGTCATGTTGCACCTAGAGAAACAAGACCTCCCACGAAAACAGTCACACATGGTCAATACAGTTCATTTACTCAGCCACAACTATTTTACTTGTGGAGAAGCACCTGTTATCTACAGCAAATGGGAACTTCCATGGGGCCAGTTGTGCCCCCAATATGCAAATCCTCTTTATGGCGGCAACTGGAAGGAGCATATTTAATCAACATGCACCCACCAAACCATGTTGTTACTCCGTGTATATTGATGATATCATTGTCATCTGGATGCGGGGCGAGGAGGCCCTAAACTTTTTTCCCCAAAAATTTCCATAATGACCTTGATAACTTTCACCCCCACCATTAACATTAATCTTACTATTCAGAGAGCAAAAATCCACTTTTTGGATACTACAATACACATTAAAGACCACCTGACTACTCACCATTCCAGTGTACCACATAAAACACAGACAGAACGGGCCTACCTCAGAAATACAGCTTCCACCCCAAAGCACACAACAACAGTTCTATTATTACAGCCAGGCTATACCGGGATACAATGTATTTGCTCCGACAAAAGACAGCCCTGGACAAGCACACTTTTTGGATCTGAGGACAAAATTTCTCAAAACTTGGATACAGACCAAAATTGACAGTACAACAAATCACGCAAAGCAGCAGCCATCAACAGACGACAAATTTGCTCACTTTTCAAAGAGACCCAGAAGGAAGAACGAGTGCCCCTAGATGTCACCCTAACAACCCACAAATGGAGATCCTACGAAAGATTGCCAAGGGAACTCCAACTGTGCTACATAGGGAAACTGACTCATAGACATATTCCCCAGTCCCCCTCTCTCTCCTTTCCGGCAACCACCCAAACCTGCGGCGATTATTGTCCAGAGCCGCGCTCTGAATGGCCCCAACTGAAAATGGCACCTCACCCTGCCTGCAGAACAGGTTTGCAAGACCTGCAGCACATCCATACTGCTGATAGTGTACTGTTCCAACAGTCCCAGCTGGTGCACAAAATTAGGGGGGACATTTTTCCATGCAGGTCTTTCAATGTGGTTGTATCTAATCATGAGTGTGCAATGTCTACCACAGGCACTCTATGTGGCGGGAAACAGGGCAGAAGACTCAGTCAGCATATGAATTCACACAGATTCACCATTTACAACAGCAGAACAGATCTGCTGTGGACGGCACATTTCTCTGGAGAAAATCATTCCATGGAAGATTTACAGGTTACGATCTTTAATGGGAGATTTTAAGACTCAGAGGGAGAGGATGGAATGGGGTATATTAAATTAATGCAAAAATTTTAAAAACTCTGCAAAATGGTGTTAAATATTCATGCCAGATCATGTCAAAAACCTAGGTGTGAACTGTGAGAGCAAAAAATTCCCCTATTGCATTATAGGAAGATAAGAGAAATAATTACGGACCCTCCGTCAGCCTCACAAGTTCCAAGGACTGTTTATCTCTTGACACGTTGTAAATAACTGCTCTACCTATATTTCGCATTTTGTTATTTTATAAGAATTCTAAGATACTTTGTAAGATCCATGTCTTTTGTGTATAAAAAGTCTTGTGTATTTTCAGTTTTGTTTGTTTAACATCAATCTGATGAAGAGAGCTGTCCTCTGAAACTCACTATCAAATATACTCAGTTAGCCTTCAATAACAAGGTATCGCCTGATTTCTTCACTATTCTCTCACTATACAGATTCAGTCCAGTTTTATCGGTTTTATTTTTGAATTCAGGGTCGTATTTACTGGCTTCCATTGACCTGCAGTGATGAGCTGCTGAGAACACCAGGTCTGTAGCTATAGCGACCAGCACTGGCAGCCTATCAGGAGAGATTGAACAGGTCTGTTGCTATAGTGACCTGAGGAGCTAATGTAGGACACTGTTATTGGACACACACTGCAAAGTGACTTATTTTTGTAAGATCTTTAACATAAAATGCAATCCTTCTTGGGAGACAACCCCTTTAGGATCAACCAGTCAAAGGCCCACAAGCAGGGCTGGAACGATGACTAGGTGAAGGTAGGCAACCGCAGAGCTGGCACGCCAGGTAGCACAGGTGAGGGGACCGCCCAGGTCACCACTTCATCCCAGACAGGAAGGGTGCTAAGAGGCATGAATGAAGCTCAATTTTCGCATTGGGGGTGCTATGTGCCTTATTTGCCTAGGGCACCCGAATGCTTTGTCCTAGTTTTAGACGGCCACCTAGGCCGTCACTTCACTCAAGGCAGGAAGGGGACGCTAGGAAGCATGAAGTGGGCTGAATTTTTTTTTTTGGGGGGAGCTCTATATGCAGAGTGGGGGAGGAGGTTCTAGTGGGGGTGGGTGTGTTCAGAGGGAGGGAGGGGTAGTTCAGAGTAGGGGAGGTGCGTAATAGTGGTCGAGGTGGGTTAACATGGAGGAGGGGTTGTTCAGAGTGTGTGGGGACTTGAGAGGGTGGTAGGTGGGTTTGAGTGGGGGAGATTGGTTAGAGTACGTTGATGTGATGGATTTGGATGCTGAAAATTTCACTGCTTAATGAGTTGTATCCTTGTCGGAAAACCTGTGACAATGCTACAATGATGGATGAGGATTCAGCACGGAATCCACCTCAAGATTTGACATGTATGTTTTTCGCAAATTTTCAGCGCTGAAAAAAGTCAATCAAAGGAAAATCAGCCTTGTTTCAACTACGACGCTGATTTTCCTTAGCAAACAAGGTAAAGCAGATTGCAGTTGGATTGGACAGTGATTCTAAAGCAGATTCAGTGTTAAATCTGCCCCAGAATTAATGTTCAAATCCATTGTGTCAACACACCCTTATAGTGGAAAAGGAGGGTTACAGTGGGGAAAGGGAGATTAGAGTGGGTGCGGAGGTATTTAGCGGGGGGGGGGGGTTGAGCGGGTCAGCTGGGTTAGAGTGGTGGTGGAGGAGAGGGGTGTTTAGAGTGGGAGTGGTGGAGTAAAAGAGAGGTGGAGGAGTGGGGGTTTAGAGTGAGGGGGCACCGTCTAGCATCCAGGAAACCTGGGCGACACTTCATTCCCTACATCAGACACCCAGCATTGCCTGCTGTAGGGGGCGTCACTAAGCTTTCCTGGGTGCTGAATAGGCTATCCAGCATCTGGGAAAGTTGGTTGATGTCCCATCCTCCAGTGTTTCTATAGGATATCTTTTTTTTTTTTTTTAGGTTTCTGTTTTGGACTGCTACGGATTTGTTGGATTATGTCAGACCAGAATTGAATCTTTTTCTTTATTAAAATGGTTAATGAGGGCTGGTGTTGGGGAGTATTTAAATAAAAAAAAAATTCTGTTGTTTCTTACTTTATTTTTTTCATTGTTACTAATGGTGGTATCTGACATACTCCTCTCCATTACTATCACTGGGGCTTGGTGTCAGCCAGCGGTTCTTTTCATCATCACAAGGTTGACACTAACCCGTTCTCACTATCAGTACCCAATGTACCAGGGATACTGGGAAGAGCCAGATAACAATCAGAAGTGGACACTCTAAAGTGATGGTCTGCTTCTGGGGTTGTGGGCTGGTATTTTTAGGATAGGAAGTGGCCAATATCCATGCACCTTCCCATTCTAGTATCAGGCTGCAGCTGCCAGTTTTACCTTGGCTGGTTATGAAAAAGGGGGAGATCCCATGTCTTTTTTTTTTAATAATTAGTTTCTTTCTAGATTTTTCAATTAACAAATTAAAAAGATGATGTAATTTACCCCCTGTTTCATAACCAGCCAAGGTGAAACCAGCTGCAGCCTGATAGTATCAGGATGTGAAGGTTCATGAATACTAGTTCCTTCCCACCCAAAAAATACCAGCCCTCAGCCACCCAAAAATGGATCAACACACTGGAGGGTGCTCTTCTTATGGTAAACCGGCTCTTCCCAGTATCCCAGGTGCATTGTGTACTGGGATAATAGTAAGAAGTTGTTAGTGTTAGCCTTGGGAGACACCTTTAATAAACTCTCCATGACACCAGCCCTCATTCACCATTTTCTTAAAGAAATGGATCCAACGCAGGTCTGACATAGTCCATCAAATCCAGTGTAGTTCAAAGGAGGAAACCTGTAGAAAAATATAAACACTACAAAAAAACGCCAGTACTAAACTCCATCCACTGCACTCCCTGAAGGTCATGGCTACCTCTAGCCTTCTTGGGGTGCAGGCCGCACAATAAGATCCTGGGGAGTACAGGCCAAAGTCATAGCACAATCTCCAGGGGGTTGGTTCTCTGTTGGGCCCCCCCCCCCCCCGAAGATTGTACCTGTGAGCTGTTGCCTGTACCTCCTCTCCCACCTCTGCCCCTAACATTATGTTATATGTCATAGTGCCAAAACAAAGTACAATCTCCACCAGTCATCCCATAAACCACCCACCACCTCCACCTATCACTCTATAGTCCCCTCACGTCCAACTATCACCCTATAGCCAGCTCACTTCCACCTATCACCCCATAGCCCCCATATCCACCTAACTCCCCATAGCCTCCTTACCTTCACCTATCACCCCATAGCCCCCTCACTTCCACCACTTATCATCTCACAGACCATCACATCCACCTACCACCCCATAGCGTCCTTACTTCAACCTACCGCTCCATAGCCCCTTGGCCTCCACCTACCACCCATAGCACCTTTACCTTGTGTGCTAAATTCTACAGTGATATGTTGTGGCTGGGAGAAGTCAGCATTCAAGTCTGAACCAGATGGAAAAGTCAGTAACTGTGTGGTGGTGATATACGTCATGACGTGGCAATACTGTTCAGGCATTCTGTGTTGGTGATATGAGGTCATGATGTAGCGGTATTATTTAGTCACTACATGGTGATATACGGTCATGATGTGGTGTTATTTGGTCTTTGTATAGCTGTATCATTGATAGTATTGGTCCTGGTATACTGGTTTGTGCAGTAACCACAGGGCCGGACTGGGACTAAAAAGCAGCCCTGACACAGAATGCCTACCAGCCCACATAAAATATTGTCCCCTGCACCAGCCCCCAAACAATATCTACCTCTACATTTTCGACTGGTCACGTGCCTTGCCAATTTCTAAAATAAACAACACTATAACCACAAGCAAGAAAGTGAAAGAGGCCTAAAGAAACCCCTAATAACAGGCTCGGGGATAGGTGTAGACTTGCTATTACAATCTGGGACAAGTGTACGCTGTGTAAGGTGGCAACAGCAGGAAGGGTGTACAATGGAGTGTACATCCCGGCCAGTGTCCTGGCATGCACCTTTCAATGTCCAAACACATGCCCCCAAGGTAAGGAGACTTGGGGGATGAAAGGCCAAACTTCAATAGGTGTCGACAGTTTAGACTGTCGACATATGTTTAACATGCGTAAAAATGTTAGTATGGCTTCAGCCATTTCCTGGGTCGGCCTTTCATTGGGAGTGAGCATAGAGCAGGGTGGGTGCTCACTTCCCATGATTCCACTCCGGGGTTTACCTGGAGTATAAAAGTCAGCAGGTAAGCTGACTATGGTGGTTACAACCCCTGGCTACCTTCAAGCCTTGGGTGGAGTCCTGCTGGAAAACCAGCAGGGTGAACTTGCAGACTGACAGTAAGCTGACCTCTGTTAGTTAGAGCCCAGACGGGCAGGCGTTTTTGTTTTTGTTTGTGTTTGTGCATGCCTTGCACGTTGTACTTTCTGTTTGCTGCTAAATAAAATACAGAAGCCCTGTATTTTCACCTGGAATACGTCTCTGTCTCTGCCTGAACACGAGAAGTCACGATCCCAGAGCCGCTAAAGCTCACAGCTGCCACTATAAAACTGCCAACCTACAATACTGCCATATAGAGACCACAGAATGGTCAGACACCAGCATAGGTCACCATTAAATGACTGTGAATGCAGCACTCACCCAACACAGAAGAAAAATAACCATTAACATCCAGGGACTTACAGATGACATCTTCGCTGATGAGTCATTCTCTTCTCTGATAAGTTGTTGCCTTTCCCTTTTCTTTTCCATCCGGTCCAGAACACCATGATGACATCTCCCAGCCATGGCTCGTCCCTGCAGAATTTGCCAAACAAATATCTTAAAATCCTCAATTTACCAGCACTTCCATATCTCTCCCTTCATTACCTCTCTCCAATCTCCCTTTGGGATGATGTTAGGTGGGGGGTGGAGAGTTATGCAGGGATAGGTGGAGGTTGTATTTTCTGTTGGCACGAGGCCTCTTTGCATAGTGGGAGGGTAAGGCAAGAGAGGTGGTACAGGCTACAGCTTATACTGTAGGCAGGCCCGGACTGGCCATAGGGCAAACCGGGCATTTGCCCGGCGGGCCGCTGGGGTCCGGGCCGCAGGGCCGGCTCGGATCGCCCGCCAAGGGGACCAGTGTTCCCCCCGGCGGGCCCCGAGTCCCGGTGCCGGTCTGTGGCGCGCTACAGGGGCCGCAATGGTCGCATTAGCGACCGGAACCCTGTGGCAGGGGGCCGAAAGGCCCCCCTCGCCACACGGCTGCACAGCCGGGTCACCGACCCAGTCATGCAGCCCTCACAGCCGCCGCCTGCACCGCGCGGTGCAAGCAGCAGCCGAGGCTGTACATCTGGGATCTACTGATCCCGTCTGTCAGCTCCCAGGATGCCGCGGGGCAGGCGCGCAATGTAATGACATCATCGCGCGCCCGCTCCGCGGCCCTGCAGTCTGCTGCCGGCGGCCTCTGGGGAAGAAGACAGAAGAGGAAGCAGAGACATCAGGTAAGTATAGTTTTTACTTATTTTTTAAAAACTACTGCCCTGGCTACCTGCCCTGACCAGCTGCATGCCAGCCCTAAGCTACCTGCCCTGACCACTGCATGCCAGCCCTGGCTACCTGCCCTGACAAGCTGCATGCCAGCCCTGGCTACCTGCCCTGACCAGCTGCATGCTAGCCATGGCTACCTGCCCTGACCAGCTGCATGCCAGCCCTGGCTACCTGCCCTGACCAGCTATTTGCCAGCCCTGGCTACCTGCCCTGAACAGCTGCATGCCAGCCCTGGCTACCTGCCCTGCCCAGCTATATGCAGCCCTGGCTACCTGCCCTGCCCTAGCTGCATGCCAGCCCTGGCTACCTGCCCTGACCAGCTATATGCCAGCCCTGGCTACCTGCCCTGACAAGCTGCATGCCAGCCTTGGCTACCTGCCCTGACCAGCTGCATGCCAGCCCTGGCTACCTGCCCTGACCAGCTATATGCCAGCCCTGGCTACCTGCCCTGACCAGCTATATGCCAGCCCTGGCTACCTGCCCTGACCAGCTATATGCCAGCCCTGCTACCTGCCCTGACCAGCTATATGCCAGCCCTGGCTACCTGCCCTGACCAGCTATATGCCAGCCCTGGCTACCTGCCCTGACCGCTATATGCCAGCCCTGGCTACCTGCCCTGACCAGCTATATGCCATCCCTGGCTACCAGCCCGGACCGATTACTGGCCCTACCTGACCGATTACTGGCCCTACCTGGCTAGGTACTGGGGGCAGCCCAAGGTACCTGGCGGATTAAAGGGGGGGCAGCCCTAGCTACCTGCTGATTACTGGGGGCAGCCCTAGCTACAATGGCTAGTTACTGGGGGCAGCCCTAGCTACCTGGCTAGTTACTGGGGCAGCCCTAGCTACCTGGCTAGTTACTGGGGGCAGCCTAGCTACCTGGCTAGTTACATGGGGGCTAATTACAGTGGTAGGGCCCTGTCTACCTACCAAATTAATGGAGGAAGGCCCTGTTTACCTACCTAATGGGGGTCTACCTATTTACATGCCACTTATCTGACATTTTTTAATTTCTAATTTTTTAGGGTCTAACATAGCTGTTTGGGGAATTGATAGGAAAGTGCTGGAAAAGAGAGGAGTCTAAGATGTATTTATGGTAAATTCTACAGAGACGAGTAGTGGCCACTAGAAGACATTGCATGCTGTACCGGACAGAGAAAGAAATGGAAGGGAATGACTCATCAGGGAAGACGTCATGGAGGTTTGGGCCAGAAGGAGAAGAAAAGGAGAAGAGAACAACTCCCATCAGAGATGACGTCTCCTGTGAGTCCCTGCTGTCAGGGGTAAGTTTACTTCTGTGTTGAGTCAGTGCTGTATTCATGTGATGTGACCTGACTACTGGTGATGTGATTGTTGTAGGTTATGTTGGTGCTTATGTAGTGTCAGTGTGGGCTTGTCCCTGATTGTAAAGTAAGTGCACCCCTGACTCTGTGATGAGGGGTTTCTCTGCACCACTGTTTCTTTCTTGCTTGTGTGTAGGGAGCTCTCACACGGAGCAGTTTTGGTGCATTTTTTTGTGTAGAAATGTACAGCATTAACTGCTCTGCCTTTCTGCACCAAAAACACATAAAAAACGCTCCGTGTGAAAGCAGCTTTATAGTGTAGTTTATTTTAGAAAGCGGCGAGCTGCGAGAACAAGGGGAATTTTTTAAGTGGATATTGTATGTGGGCTACTGGGGGCTTTGTGCCACGGCTGATTTTCATTCCCAGTCCGGCCCTGACTGTAGGCACAATATCCTGGTGAGGTGGAAAGAGAAACAACCCCCTAGAGTTTGTGCTGCAGCCTGTATGCCGCAAAAAATAATATTGTATGGCCTAAATTCTGTCTCCTGCAACCCAAGAAGATCAGCCACAGGCATGATCTTCAATGCGTACAGAGTATGGAGTTTGTCACTGCCATGCTGTTATTCTTTTGTATTGTTTCCATTTTTAAAAAGGTTTTCCCTTTGGACTATGTCGGAGTTATTGGACTACAACAGACTCTGATTACATCGGACCAGCGTTGGATCCATTTCTTTAATAAAATGTTGAATAAAGGATGTTGTCGGGGAGTGTTTAGTTAATTAAAGTGGGTTATTTTGTTTTTTTTTTGGGTATTTGTTTTTTATCACTTTTTTCTAGTAGTAGTAATAGTATCTGATAGACACCTCTCCATTACTTGCTCTGGGTCTTGGTGTCAGCCAGTGATGTTTTTGTGTCACCCCAAAGCTAACACCAATCCCCTGTCAATATTACCTCAATACCCAACATACCAGAGGTACTGGGAAGAGCCGGGTTACCATCTGAAGCGGACCCTATAATATGATGATCCACTTAGGGGCGGCTGCAGGCTGGTATTTTTAGGATGGGAAGGCACCAGTATTCATGGACCTCCCCATCCTAATAGTATCAGGCTGCAGCTGTCGATTTTACTTCAGGTGGTTATGAACAAAGAGAGGGACCCCATGTTGTTGTTTTCTTTATTTATTGATGATTTTCAATAAACAAAAAAGAAGTTAAAATAATGTGGGCCCCCACCCTTTTTATAACAAGTAAAACCAGCAGCTGCAGCCTCATACTATTAGGATGGGGATTTCCATAAATACTGGTCCTTTAACATTCTAAAAATATCAGCCCACAGTCGCCCAGAAGAGGGCCAAAACATTAGAGGGTCTGTGTTCCGATGGTAACCTGGCTCTTCCCAGTACCCCTGGTGTGTTGGGTACTGGAGTAATAGTGATAGGGGGTTAGTGTCAGCCTTGCGGTAACAAAAAAGTCACTGGCTGACACTAAGCCCCAGCGCTAGTAATGGAGAGGCTTCTGGCAGACACATCTATTATTAACACTGGAATAAAGCGATAAAAAACACCCAAAAAGAACAAAAAATATGCATTTTATTTAAATAAACATTTCCCAAAAACATCCCTCAATGAGCAAGTTAATAGAGAAAAGGATCCAATGCTGGTCCAAAGTAGTCCAACAAATCCGTCGTAGTTCAAAGTGAAAACATAGAAATATGAAGGAACTTAAGCACTAAAAGTACCTAGGGCAGTATGAATTCTATATGGGTCCCCCCCTTTTTTAGGTAGGTACCTAGAAAGGCAACTCCACTGTATGAGCTATATAGGTAAGTCACCAGTAGAGCCATCAGAAGGTTATGACCCAGTTAGGTATATAGGGAGGCAGGGAAGTTATCTGCTAAACAGGTAGAAAGGCATGCTGGCAAGGCCCAGGGGAGGTAGGTAGGCATGCTGGCAAGGGCCAAGGGAGGTAGGTAGGCAAGTAAGGCCCATCGAAGATAATTAGGCATGCTGGCAAAGCCCAGGGGAGGTAGATAGGCATGCTGGCAAAGTACAAGAGATGGTACGTATGTAGGTAAGGCCCAGGGGAGGTAAGTAGGAAGGATGACACGGCCCAGAGGAGGTTAAGCATGCAGGTAAGGCCCAGCGGAGGTAGTTAGGCAGGTAAGGCCCAGTGGAGGTGAGTTGGCATGCTGGCAAGGCCCAGGAGATGCAGGTAGGCATGATGGCAAGGTTCATGGGAGGTAGGTAGGCATGGTGGAAAGGCCCAGGGGAGGGTATGTAGGCAGGTAAGGCCCAGGGGAGGTAGGTAGTCATGCTGGCAAGACCCAGGAGAGGTAGGTAGGCATGTTGGCAAGGCCCAGGAGAGGAAGATAGGCATGCTGACAAGGTCCCAGTAGTAACGTAAAGACCATCTTACCAGCCTTTTTCATGGGCTGACATCTTCTTGGGTAGGCAGGAAACTAATGTGCTCAGAGTCCTGACAGGTGTGCAGTGAGTGGGGCTGGAGGACTGAAGAGCCTCCATGAGCCGCCTGGCCTCCGCCCCCATGAGCTCACTGTGTGCGTTGCCCCTGCCTTCTCCTCTTACAGTACATGTGAGAAGTCATGACAGTGTCCTAAATTTTGACGCTGCCAGTACTGGCACTGAGGTGTGGAGCGAAATGTTACAGCAGCTGCGGCCCTCCGTAATGTTCGTGGTGCTGGCTTAATTTAATTGTCTGCTACACCTGCTGCCAGCCCATGTCTTTCCTGAATTCTGTACTTTAGCACCCCCACAGCTGCGCTGCTCATCTATCAACCCCTTAACGCCGAGGCCTAATTTTTTTTTCATGTTCATTCTTCCCTCCCCGTCTTCCCCGAGCCGTAATTTTTTTATTTTTTCACCTACATAAACATATGAGGGCTTTTATTTTGCGAGACAAGATGTGTTTTCTAATGGTGTCATTCATCATACCCTAGAATATGCTGGGAAACCACAAAAAAAATCAAAGTGGGGCAAAATGTGAAAAAAATGTACTTGTGCCATGTTTGCGGGTGTTTTACTTTTACAGCGTTCAATCTTCGGTAACAATGATGTGTTATCTGTATTCTACTGGTTGAAACAAATCCAGCAATACCAAAGAAGTAGGGTTTTCGTTATGTATTGGTACCGTAAAAAAAATTCCAAACTTTTTTTAATTTTGAAATTTGCACGGCGGCGCCATTTGCAGCAACCAATAACCTTTTATACTAACACCTACAGACTTGAGTGAGTGGCATTTTTTTCAGGTTGAAGTGTACTTTTTATCACTACTAGATTGGAATAAATGCAACTTTTTTTATTAAATTTATTTAAATTTTTAGGGGACATGAAATGACAAAAACCCCCCACAATTTTGGTGTTTTTTTCCTTCTACGGTGTTCAGCGTATGGGATAATTGATATTATGTTTTAATAGATTGGAGTTTTTTGATGCGGCGATACCAAATATGTGTAACTTTTTTACTATTCTATTTTTTTATTTGTAAAATGCCAAAAGGGGGTAAAAAGATGGCGGTTTTACTACTTCTTTACTACTTCTCATTGATTTAGACACCGCGGCCAACAACACCAACCATAGTAATATGACTGTCCTCTTTCAATTCATAAACTTTATATAGAGTATTGCATGACCAGAGAGTAATTTTACTTATAATATATAAGCTGCAATGGGAGTTATAATGTTATGCAAAAACCTACATATAGCAAATCCTCCCTCAAAACGTATCAAAAGTCCACCAGCAAAACAATGTGGAAATCTACAGTGCACAAACTCTGCAAACAGCCAGCAGAAGTAAAGTGTAAGCTATGAATAAGAAATGCCCAAATGCATGTGAAGGAGATCATGTGAAACAAAGCAGGTTGCAAGGAACCATGTGTGCTGGAGGAGCACAAAAGCCCCACTGAGGTACTACTACAATGATTGGCTCATAGTCACATGAGCAATGCATATGATGTCATTAGTGAAGGACCAGTACAGAACACTGGAGAAGTGGTTGCGCTGAGATAATTGTCCTGGACTGGGTAAGTACTGTTTGTTTTTTTAATTATTATTTTTTTACTAATTAAAACAAGATATTGATACGTATTATTTTCTTCTTGGTCATTTTTATTTACTGATTGTAGATTTTTTTTCTAATTCCATTGTCTGTATGTGAATATAGGTGCAGCTACTTTACTTGAGCTGCTTTTAACAGAATTTAGAGATATACAACATCATCAGGGACATAGGATCCTGTGAACAGGAGCAACTCCATTGACTTCTATAGGAGGGTTTTCTAGGCATAAGGCATGTGATCTGGAAAGAATTCAGTGTGCGAGGAGGAGCTGTGACTATCTCCTATTGTGAATGTTGGTTCTTGTGTTACACATACACATTTCTGTCATCATTCAGCATACCTCTCAAGTTTTAAGAATTGCAAACAGGGACAGTCGTGCCTTGAACCACACCAAGAAAAGCTGAAAAGGCCAAAGAAAACGATCTAGCTGCAAACAGTGGAATGATCAGCACAGTCCCGGAGAATATATACTGACAGTTGGGACTCCTGACAGCCATTCCAGGATGGCGGGAAGTTGGTTCCAAATCAGGAATGTCCCGCTGAAATCGAGACGGTTGGGAGGTATGTTTCAGTGTAAACCTGTCTGTGATGATAATGAAGAGACTGTTGAAAAGTTTTCTATACAGAACAGGAAGTGTCAGACTATTACTAGGTCTAGTGGCCAAAGTGAGAACTGCAGGATTTCTATATTTTTTTAAAAAACATTGCTAGTGATATGGAAATTGAAAAAAGCACAACTAAAAATTCTTAAAAAAGATGTTTAACATAAAGGCATGAACTAAAGAATACATCATTTTCTGATTACATGTTCCCTGTAAGGTAATGGTACCCAAAAACCCCTTATACTTACCTTCCTCCTTAACTCCATACCTACCCTAGTTCTGTGGTGTCCCTTCCCAGTCTACTGTTTACTTCCTAAGTCCAGCCAAATGGAGAACCTCTGCTGCAGCCGATTATTGTCGTGTGCCATTGCCTTACATCACCATTCGGAGATATTCACTTTCAAACAGTTATGTAAGGCGGTGGCACATGCCCGCAGCAGTCAATCAGTGGCTGCAGTGGTGACCTCCCATTATACTGGAGCCAGAACGTAAACTATAGTTTAAGACTATAGTCTTTTAATATGTCTTCTGTCTGGTGATACATCTGACTCAACGTTGGTGGTACTCCTTTCTTATTAAGCTCGGCACTCTGTAAAATAAATGTTTTACATATAGGAATGACCTCAGACTTCGTCTGTAAGAGTCAATGTAAGCTAGAACTACAGTTGGTTATCTCTATGCTAAGCAATCTGGACAGGTGCTACCAGTAGACCAGGGGTACCCAATGATGAGATGTGCTCTCTCTGATAATTTACATCAATATTAATCTCCAATCACCTATTCTGTCTTACATATCCTGCAGTATAGTTTAACCCTGAACATGGTAATGGATCTCGGTAGAATTCTGCAACAGACGCAAGATGACACAGGCCTCAAACAAAACCCTTCCCTGTGGCTGAGGAGCTGTCAACTTTGCTTTGGTTAGAAAGTGAGGGAACCTCCCCGTGCAGTCGCATAACAGGCTATGCCATGTAACATTAATTTGACAAGCATCACCTCCCAGCGTGCTGGAACCTTTAGAGAGCTCCTAATTAAACTGTAGACACCCGTCGGTTTTATTTGTGAGGTGGTTTCATTGCTAATACACACACGATTATTTAATTAGAGTCATGTGCGCTGATTAGCTGCATTTAGTAGCAGAATAACTGCTAACACAGGGAAATGAATGATAAAATAACAAGCGTGCATTTGCCAGGTCACTGGCAGGCATGTACTGCTGATGTAGCCACAGACAGATACAGGGTTCTGTCAGGAAGTACAAGTTGTAAAGCCATGTTTAGCAAGGAAGCCGAGTATTCAGGCACCAAAATACCTTAGTGACCTTAAGGCACAGCAATCCTTGCTGACACATGACAGCCTAAAAGGTGGCAGACAAATGTCATAAGACCAAGTTCACACAAGCCCTGGTGTGAACTCAACAAAAGTGCATGTCATATTGGCATGCAGTTTATGCTCTACTTCAGCTTAAAGTACCTAGGACTGTTTCAAAATAAAAACACATCCGAAGTCCTACATGTAAAGTGTGTTGGGTATAGCAGTCTGTTTCTAATAATGTGGAAATATTGGCACAGTATGCAAAATAAAAAAGGAATAGTATATAACAATGGAAGATATTGAACTTTCTGGGTCAATAATAATAATAACAAGCGTCTTCCTACCCATGATACATGTTTAGGTTTCTAAGTGTAGGGTTGTTGCCCACTCCTAATCTTCTAACCCAGGGATGTCAATCTCATTTTCACCGAGAGCCATATCAGCATTATGGTTGTCGTCAAAAGCCAATTTTGAGAGTAGTTATGGTGCCTGGGTAGGGCTGTCAGAGCTTTGTCACTGCTTGAGAGTTGCTGAGCAGAGCAGTGAGGAGGTGCGCACTAGAGTTCCAAAACCAAGATGGTTCCATTCATTGTGCTGGCACCATCACCCCTGCCAAGCACTGGCTATGTCCTTTGGGGAAAATGTAGAGCAGGTCATTCTGTGTCCTGGCCTTGTCTATCCCTGCTCACCGTATCTAAGCTCTTGAGGGCCACATAAAGTAACGTGGCGGGCTGCATTTGGACTCTGGGCCTGGAGCTTGACATGTGTGCTCTATGTCCTCAGACAGTGCCCTATTTACGTAAATAGTTAGTACACCCTCGATAAATGAAAAAATCCATAAAAATGCTATTTACAAAATCAATTAAGTGATAGTAAATTTGGAATTTTCTACTTAGTGACATTATAATAATAATAATCTTTATTTATATAGCGCCAACATATTCCGCAGCACTTTACAATTTGGAGGGTAAACGTACAGACATTACACATTAAAAGTACTTACAGATGAGACACAAGGTGTGAGGGCCCTGCTCGCAAGAGCTTACAAACTATTAGGGTGTACGGGAGAGACGAAGGGCAGAAGTGCTAGATTTACAATGGTCAGCCATGTGACATAAATATGGGGTTGTTTTACATAGAATTCGGATGAACCTGCCACCCTCTATATACATCTATATACAGTTAAGTGCCGAAAATTAGATGAGTGCGCTAGGGAGTGTGGGGGGGAGTGGGAGGTGTTAGCATTAGGATTCTGGTAGGCCAGAGTGAGAAGATGTATTCTCAGGGCCTTTTAAAGCTATGAGAGTCTGAGTGTGCCTGATCTCCCGCGGTAGCATGTTCCAGAGAACTGGTGCCGCACGTGTGAAGTCTTGGAGACGGGCATGGGAGGTTCGGATGATTGATGAGTGTAACCTGATATCATCAGCAGAGCGGAGAGAGCGGGTAGGGTGGTAGACAGAGATGAGGGAGAAGATGTAGGGAGGAGCAGCGTTGTGGAGAGCTTTATGAGTGAGAGTGATGAGTTTATGTTGTATCCTGTACTGGATAGGCAACCAGTGCAGTGACTGACACAGGGTAGAGGCATCAGTAATAGCGGCTGGAAAGAAGACAAGCCTGGCTGCTGCATTCAGGACAGATTGGAGAGGGGAGAGTTTGCACAGAGGGAGAACCGATAAGCAAGGAGTACAGTAGTCGAGACGAGAATGAATAAGAGCAACAATGAGAGTTTTGAGTTGTTTCCACAGTGAGAAACGGATGGATTCTGGAGATGTTCTTGAGGTGCAGGTGACAGGAGCGGCAAGGGATTGGATTATAGGCGATGAAAGACAGATCGGAATCTAGTATAACCCCAAGACAGCGGGCTGCTGCCTAGGAGATTATGGTGGTGCCACATACTGAGACAGAAGGGCAGGGTAAGGTCTGTTAGTAGAATGGTGGGATGACTAGAAGTTCAGTTTTAGTGAGGTTTAGTTTAAGATACAGGGAGGACATGATGTCAGAGACAGCAGACAGGCAGTCCCTGGTGTTTTGTAGCAGAGCAGGAGTGAAGTATCGGGAGGAGGAGTATAATTGGGTGTCATCAGCGTAGAGATGGTTACTAGGAAGCCAAATCTGCTGATGGTTTGTCCAATGGGGCTGTATAGAATTGAGAAGTAGGAGAGGACCAAGAACGGATCCCTGAGGAACCCCGACAGCAAGAGAAGAGGAGAGGAGGTAGAACCTGCAAATGAGACACTGAAGGAGCGGTTAGAAAGGTAAGATGAGAATCAAGAGAGAGCGGTGTCTGGAGGCCAATGGTGCTGAGCATGCGAGGAGAAGTTGGTGATCAACAGTGTCAAACACTGCAGAGAGATCCAGAAGAAGCAACAATGAGTAGTTACCCTGCGATTTGCTGTTAGGAGATCATTGGAGACTTTAGTTAGAGCAGTTTCCGTGGAGTGTAGGGTGCGGAAACCTGATTGCAGAGGGTCAAGAAGAGAGTTAGCGGAGAGATAGCGGATTAGGCGAGAGTAGACCAAGCGTTCCAGAAGTTTGGAGATGAAGGGCAGGTTAGAGACTGGTCGGTAGTTATCAGCGCAGGATGGGTCCAGAGAGGGCTTTTTCAGTAAGGGAGTTATAACAGCATGTTTAAAGGAAGATGGGAAGATCCCAGTGGAGAGAGAGAGGTTACAGATTGCAGTTATGTGAGAGATGATAGCTGGAGAAATAGACTGGACAAGGTGGGAGGGAATGGGGTCACTAGAGCAGGTGGTGGGGCGCAGACAGCAGAAGCCTGGACACTTCTTCTTCTGTCGTCGGGTCAAGAGCTGAGAGTAGGCTGGGGGATGTGCGGGGAGGGACCAGATGGCTGCTGCTTGGGGTTTGAGATGAGATGTTTTGCCGGATTTTGTCAATTTTCTCTTTGAAGTGAGTGGCCAGGTCTTCAGCATGGAGGTCAGAGACCGGGGCCTGAGCTTTAGGCCTAAGAAGGGAGTGGATGGTGTCAAACAGGCGTCTAGGGTTGTTGTGTAAGGTTGCGATGAGGGAGGTGAAATATTTTAGTTTGGCACTGTGAAGGGCAGTTTGATAAGTCCTGAGCATAAATTTGTAGTGGAGAAAGTCTGCAGGTAGCTTCGACTTCCTCCACAGACGCTCCGCACATCTGGAACATCGCTGCAGATGGCGAGTCTGAGGCGTGTGCCATGGCTGTGGGTGTCTGACTCTGGTGGTGCGGTGTGTGTGAGCGGTGCCAATGTGTCCAGGGTGGTGGAAAGAGTTTCATTATATTGTTTGGACGCCAGGTCAGGGCAGGAGAGGGAGGAGATTGGGGGCAGTGAGGACTGTATGGCGTCTGTGAATTCCTGAGTGTTCATGGAGTGGATATTTCTGAATGGGAGACGGGCAGGTGTGTCCAGAGATGGGTGAGAATTAGTAATAGTGAAGGAAATAAGATTGTGATCAGAGAGAGTGTAAGGAGAATTATTAAAGTTAGAGATTGAGGAACGGTTACAGAAAACCAGATCCAGAGAGTTCCCATCCTTGTGGGTGGGAGAGTTAGTAAACTGCGAGAGGCCAAGAGAAGAGGTTAGTGAAAGGATCTGAGAGGCAGAGGGAGACATGGGGTCATCAATAGGGATGTTAAAGTCACCCATGATGAGAGTGGGTATTTCAGTAGAGAGGAAGTGAGGGAGCCAGGCAGCAAAATGATCCAGAAACTGGCGGGGTGAGCCGGGAGGTCTGTACACAACCGCGAGTCTGAGGGAAAATGGCTGAAAGAGTCTGAGGGTGTGGACCTCAAAGGAGGGGAAAGTGAGTGAGGGTGCAGGAGGAAGGACCTGGTAAGTGCAGTGTGGAGAGAGAAGTATGCCAACTCCTCCACCCGGCCTGTTCTCAGGTGTGGAGGTGAGGGTGAAGTGTAGGCCGCCATAGGTGAGAGCAGCAAGGGAAGCGGTGTCAAATGGCTGGAGCCATGTTTCTGTGAGGGCTAGCAGGTTGAGGGAGTTGGAGAGAAACAGGTCATGAACAGCAGTGAGTTTGTTGCAGACGGATCGGGCGTTCCACAGAGCACATTATAGCAATTTTTGTCAATAAAAACTCAACATCTACCTTGACGACCTTGTTAGATCAAGAACTTCTGTAATTAACAAATCATTTTTTTCAGATGCCCTAGAGAAAATTCCAATCAACATGAACAATAATGTTGAGGAGAAAACCAATACACATTATGTTGTTGCTGAAGGGCTCATTCTTGACCTTCTGCTCTTTGAAGAAGATTTTTTTGGCCATATTACAATTAAAACTAATAGACTACTTTGCTCCTATTCTTTATAAAAATGCTGCTAAATCATCTAAGCCGATTTCTTTAAAATCCTTTTTCGTGGTTGAACCAAGGTAGCATGTACTTTGCTTTTCTGAGTACATATCGACAGCATATTTGTGGGCTTGAAAGTTCGATTCCCATCTCAATGATTTGCTTTAAACATGTAGGCAGGGGTTGTTCTGATTTATCCTCCCTTCAGTTATATCAGTTCCTATCTCCTCCTGGCTGTCAACAACTACTCTATGCTCTAGAGTCCTGGTTGGGATGGTGAGGTTACTTCCTGCTGTGTCTTATCAGCAGCTCAGGAGTATGTTTATGTTTGTGTCCTTTCATCACCAATGTCTCTCTAACAAGCTCAGCGATGAATAGCTGTGCTCAAATGTCAGTCACTGTTGTTGAACCAACCCCAGGAAGTTGGAGCCTGAAGCTGAATGTGAAGAGCAGGCTCTGAGAAAACCTCTTTAATTTTAAATTCTTCACCCAGTGCTGCACTTCTCTATAATCTTTTCTCCAACCAAAATAATGATTTACAGTATCTCACAAAAGTGAGTGCACCTCTCACATTCATGTAAATATACACTGTACACTGACTATTTTACATTGTATCAAAGTTTTATATCTTCAATGTCCCATGAAAAGATATAATTCGATATTTTCTAAAATGTGAGGGGTGTACTCACTTTTGTGAGATACTGTAAGTCATATAAGAAATTAATAAAATTTACACTATATTTGAAATATTGCTTTTTGTTAGTTACAAGAAGCTCATTAAAAAAGTTCACAATGGCAGAGGTTGCCTAGACAATATATGACACACCCAATAGTAACTGTGGAAAGAGGCAGTAGTGTTTAAATACAAAATATGTGTGTCTCAATGGAACTTGGTGCTCTGGGTCAGAATTTCTCAACAGGTCATGTTTTCAGGATTTCTTTATTGCTTGGATATGTTTATTATTGTCAGAGCATCAGACATTACCACGTCTTCTCAATATACGAGATCCTCAAATCTTTAGCTCTTTGGGAAACTTGTAGACCGGTGTTGAGCAACATTGTTCCAGGCTGTGTAAAGTTCTGTTCTGAATATAAACCATGTACTTACCAAGTTAGAATCTGTGCAGGTTAACTAAGATCATGCATTAATAGGCCTCTAATGCTATGTGATATAGGGCCTTCATGACAAGATATTTTTATGCTCCATTGTTACATTGGTGAGGCTCTTACTTTCTTCATCACAGGCAATTGAAGATTTTTCTGTCTCTGTATACAGGAGGGAAATGCTGCAGATTGTTTGCAGTGGAAATGTGCAGAATTTAGTGCAGAACTAGCACAGGTTTGTCACTGTGGATTTTGATGTGGAATATGCTAATATAAAAAAAGAAAACTTAAAGGGGTTGTCTTACTACAAGGATTGCTTTTTATGTTAAAGATCTTGCAAAAACAAGTAGCTTTGCAGTATATGTCCATTAACAATGTCTTACCTATTCCTAGATCTCCCTTCTTGTATGGGCTGCATCAGCTCCTCAGGTCGCTATAGTCACAGACCTGTTTGATCTCTCCTGATAGGCTGCCAGCACTGGTTGCTATAGCTACAGACCTAGCTTCTACTACAGCCTAGTAGAAGCCAGTAAGTATGCCCCTGAATTCAAAATGAAACCAAGAAAACAGGACTGAGGTGAGATGAATCAATGTAGTGAGACAAACCCTTTTATGGGCCATATTCACTATGACAACTGCGCTAGAATTTTGCTGCAATTTACACCAAAACCTGAGTGCAGATGCTTTATACCACAAGATATTATGGGCAATATGCATGAAATTTGGCATGCAAATGCCAAATTTCATGCGCCTAATAATAGGCTAGAATGCCCAGATGTATGAACCCTCTCTTCATTGAGTCATAAATCAGGCGCATTGTAGCGCTTGGGTGATAGTTCTGGCTCATGTATAACACTTTAAAAGAAGGTACACCTGTTCCAACTGTAATGCGCCCAGAAATGCCGTAGCGAAGCTACAAATATGTAGTGTCGCTACGGTTCTAGTGGGCCCCGCCTCCCACACGCCCCCTGAGATCAGGCGCATTACAAGTACCGCAGACGCTATGTAATGCACCGGAGTGGCGTGTGAGAGATTCAAACATGTATATGTTGATATCGGGCTGAAAAGATGTCAGATATCTGGGGCAGCCCCATTCATATATGTCGCCTTATGTGTTTTAGGCAGTTTACACTTCAATACAGCATTTGACAAAAAGGAGATGACCTTGGCCACGTGAAAAGGGGTATGGTTGCACTAAAAGTTGGCTGAACTAATATGCGTTGTCATGTGCTAACATTTTTGCTGCAATATTGTCAGAAACGAAGCCGACTAATAGATAGTTTTTGCAAAAAGTGCCAGATTTAACATACAGCATTAGCCACTGTTATAAATCTGGTGCCAATTAAGACTGTGTTTACATGGCAAAGACCAAATACCGATCGGATTCTCCGACCGGTACTTGGTCTTTTTTTTATGAAACAGGGGGACGGCTTTGTCCACTGTTTGCGGATTCGCACCCACATGTTCATGTTCCGCCGGAAAACATACCTGAAAAATGAACACGTTCTAAGTTTTTTGGACCGCCGTTGGTGTAAAAAAACATTTGTCGGAAAATCCGTGCAGTGGGGACTGCATGGATTTTCTATTGAAGTCTATGGGGGAGCGTTGCTTGCCGGTTTTCAAGTGGTTTGTAGAACTGCAAACCATCTGAAAAACCGACAAATAACCGATGCCGTGGGGACAAGCCCTGAGAGTGTCAGGTCTATGTTATTACTTATTAGACTGTATTAGTAAATCTATTTCAATTTAAAATCTGCAGCAAAAGCTGAAACATTTCCTAAAATCTTTGCTGCTACTATAATAAGCTGCAGATTTTCTGCACGCACATTCCACAGTGTGCATTTACTCTAAAAGGGTCATAGTAATGCGTCTCTGTACAGCTCTGTACTTTTAGCAGTGACTGTGCCTAATATTACAGCTCACCCCCATTCACCCAATCAGCTACCACTAAAAGTATGAAACATATGTAAACAATAAAGGGGATATGTTGCACTGTGGCACCTAATCTGTCAGTCAGTGAGGGTGCAAAGAGTTAGACACCACCAATTTTACATTCTCAGTTAAACCATTTAACTGGTTTCTTTTTTGTGGTAAATATTCTATACATAAGGTTTATTTAGTCACTAAGGAGTACTTGTAGATGTCAGCTCTGAAGTCTGCAGTATTCTAAATTCAGCTTTGGTCTATAGTACAAGCTGTGACTGTAAACATGTAAACTGCAATACATGGCATCAGTTAGCAATACTTAGATATGGGCATGGAGATTTATTATGGTGGCTTAGTGGTGGACTGACTATAACTTTTCTTTAAAAAAATACTCTACTAATTAACAACACTTAAAGGGAATGTGTCATCAAAAATCACTTATTGTTTTACTCACAATTTTATGTTCAACACATTTTTTAGGAATTTTTGGTTATATTTTTCTTAAATTTTCCATATAACTTTCAATATTTTTCAGTAATTCATAAGTCCTGCAGTTTTCACTTTGGCCACTAAGCCTAATAATAGTCTGACACTTCCTGTTCTGTAGAGAAAGATTCTCAGTTGTCTGCTCATTACCAGCACAAAGAGCTTCAAACTGAAAGGAGACACAAGTGTGAATAGATAACACAGGATCCACCAGTCACAAGAGGAGATCGTCACAGTTCACCCTTTCACCTCCCTGCACACTGATTTTTCCCCAGGTTACAGAGCATGACTAGAAAACTCTCCTATAGAAGTGAATGGGACTGAGTCAGTCTTAAGTCTCCAATGTGCATGAAGCTGCTGTAAAGCATCTCTCTGACTGCTGTTAAAGCAGTGCAAACAAAGCCTTGTGGCCAAAGTGAAAACTGCAAGACTTAAAAAATATTGAAAGTGATATGAAAAATTAAAATAAAAACAACCGAAAATTCCTAAAAAATGTGTTTAACATAAAAATGGGACTTAAACGATGACTCATTTTTTTGATGACACATTCCCTTTAAAGATACTCCACAGCTGTGTAATGGCAAGTTTTCTGAAAACCTAAATTTTACCTGGAAATTTAGGTTTTAAAACTGATCATATCCTGTGAGGAATTTTTTTTTTTGTGAAATGAATTATGGGATGAATTAATATATTTATTTTGGACATGTTACATTTGATAGACCTGTAATTAGCCTCTTTGTTAATGAAGAATAGATTTTTTTTGCAGACACATATTTGAAATGTCTTCCTTAGCTGTCTTCTCCTCTGAATCATCTGTTACTAGGACCACATCCAGGCCTGAGCTGCCTCTTCATGTTTACTCAGCACTGAGAAATTGAGCTTGCTCAGCGTCCAAGAGGAACTTTCAAACTCAAGCCTATTAATAATGCAGAGAGCAGATTTACTCCTGTGAATTTACAGCACACAGAAAGACTAACTCAGCTTTGCGATAACTGGAATCCTGAACACCGGCTCCTTCCGATCGCTGGGCAACAGCACGACAGCTGTGAGAGACAAAATGGAAAGGGAGAGAGCAAAAGAAGAAGGGCATAGCAGTAACAATCTTCAGCACTTTCTGAAATACGGTTTAGCAGTTTAGAAATAGGTAATCCAAACACACAACTTTTAGGACTCAAGTATGTGGTAGAAAAAAACAAATTAGTCTGCATTTCCATTTGGAATTTGTATAGACGCTAGTGCACAGTGCTGTGTCTGCAAAAAGTAAATTCTCAAACATCAAAAACAGCAGCACATAGCATTAAGACCCATACAAACATTGAAATGGTGGAACATTTACAATGCATTACTGCAGTGCTTTATACATGAACAAAATAATGGCTTTTAGTGCGCAGTTTGATCAAGTTGCATATGCAAGTATATAGTATATGAATTAAATACATGGTAAAGACATGTGCATGAAGGCTTCATGGAGGTATATGGAGTTCATGCACGTGCCACCATATGGTGTTTTGTATGACTCCATATTACGAAATCATCCACACCTGGAAAGGAATACCTCCATAAGGCAGTGTACAACAGAAATTAAGAGATATAGTAGAGCCCTCTGAAATATTAGGTTGTCATGATACAGCCACATATAATCTGCAGGCTGTATGGAAGTATAATACATGTTCATGAGCTCTAAAGCTGACATCTTCAGGACAACATATTGTATACAGTATGTAAAAGAAAAGTTCAGGATTTAAAGGGTTTTTGCCATAATAACAATTTATTGCTTATGCAATCAATAAAAATAGGAGATGTGTCTCATGACGAAAATGGGGCCCAATGACCTGTTTGAATGGAGTAGTATTCACGTATTTACACTTCTGCTCCATTCATTGGTCTATGAGACTGCTAAAGATAATGGAGTATAGTGCTCAGCTATCTCTGGTAGTCACACAGGGCGACATGTATGAAATTTGACGTGTTAACTCAAATTTCATGCGCCTAATATTAGTCTAGAATGAGCCTGATTTATGAACTTGGTATACAGCGGGTCATAAATCAGGCACATTTTAGCGCTTGTTGGGACATTTCCGGCTCAGGTATACCACTTTGAAAGTGGTTTACCTGTTCCAGCTGTAATGCGCCTAAAAATGCCTTAGCGAAGCTATAAATATGTAGCTTCGCTATGGTTCTAGTGTGCCCCGCCTCCTGCATGCCCCCCGAGATCAGGCACATTACAAGGTGCCGCTTGCGCTCTGTAATGCGCCTGATAATGGCATGTGGGAGATTTAAACATGTATGAACGGACTGCGTCTGATATCGGGCTGAAAAGACGCCAGATATCTGGCGTTGCTCCGTTCATACATGTCGGCCTAAGCACCTATGTTATGGGTAGGGTATAAATTATCATTCTGGAGAAATATTTCTTTAAATTAAATTTAGAATGTAAAGAGACGTAAAGAAGTTTTCAGTAAATAAATAACTAGGTATATGACCATGAAATATCCATTTCTTAATCATAACTACCTTATATTTTTTATAATTCTCACATCCTCCGTATGTCATGTTTTATGTCATTCCTATTGACAACATACCATTTTTAAACTGGTAAATAACTGGGATCTCAGGTATCTAGAAGAATTCTACTGGGAGTTAATTGGAATTTTTTTTTTACCTAATTAATGACTTGTAAGGGATATTTTTAAACAATTCCAATTAAAGTGATCCTGTCTGGTGGTTTATACTGTCTTATTTGATTGCAAGATATGATAGAGGAATATAATCTAAACTCTGTGACATATAATATTTGAAACAGGATTTCTGAGTGAAAGCAGTGTAAATTTGAAAAGAGAAAGCAAAAGGACTGTTAACTCCATCCACATACAGTGATTGACTGCTCAGTACACACAGGGAAAGCTGTCAATCACTGCATGTGGGATGGGTCAGTAAGACTTGCACTTTCTCTTAAGCAGTCAAATCAGTATTTTCTCTGCTTTTTACTTAGAAGTATTCGACAGGTTCGCTTTAATTAAAGGCTCCACAGAATCATGGTGTCAAAGAAAAAGAGAATGCAACACTATCGTGGATGGTGGATGTAGCTATGTGACTTTGGAACCCTAGACTCTGAATCATGCCTAGAGTTTGTAGGTATGTATTTGTAGGAAGAGTGCTTCATTGGAAAATTTGATATTTGTAGACATTTGTGTCCAATTGAAACACCGAAAGAAAAGACTACCACAAACATAAACTGTAAAATAGTATACAGTATCTTTATTATATCCACATAAAATAAAAAAAGGAAAAATGAAGGTAGTGAAAAACCCCTTACAAAGACAGAATAAAAAACAGTCAGGGAAAATTAAATATACAGTCCATCAAGACACCCCAAATTATACACAGCTCATATCCAACACATCACTTTAAAGCAACAATACACATATATAACTATGTCAATAAACAACCCAAGTCTGATAAATACACAGATAAAATCATATTAAAAAGTCAATACAAAAAGAAGTAAGTAAGGTAGTTCTAAATGTCAGGGGGCATAATAATACCGACCAGGATAGTTCTGAGTGCATGTTTATATAAAAAAGATGGGTAATTTTATGTCATTTATCTTTGTGGTAGTTGTTCTGTAGGTATTTTGATGTATTTTGGAGACTGTTCACTGACATGATTTGTTTTTCAGGTCCATGTTTGGTAAAGGTGTAAATATCTGTCCTATTAGCAACCCCAAACTATTTATCTCTGCAGTAAGGAGGAAACTAATCACCTGCTGATAGGGCTATTAACATTTGTGGCTAAATAGAATCAATGGTGGGGGAAGGAGCTGCTTACTAGCAAGAATTATGCAAGCAACAGAATACAGACATTTGGGGGTCCCACACATGCAGCAGTAGTCACTTCATTTCTCTCATTATACACAGTTAAAAAAAAGTTTGTGTGAACATTTTTGGAGATACTTAAACTAGAACATGAAATAGAGGGCTGTTTTCTGGATGTTGAAATAAAGTTGGTAAGAGATGAATACTTCTTGTGTTCTTTAAAAAACTAATCTATAAAGGCCAAGGGATAACATTTAAACACAGGGCGCTGAGCATTAAGGGAGCACCAATGGGGGTGGCTACAGGGGTCAGAACTGTTACACTTGCGACTGGGCCCCTGAGCCACAGGGGCCCCCAGGTTCCCCTCACCACACAGCTTAAATCACTGAGTCACATGAACCCAGTGATTGCAGCCAGGACCACTGTTATGGCAGTAGAGCTGGTACTGCCATATGGGACCCAGCCAAACTACAGCTACTGCTCCTTGTTTCACAGGATTGGTAGGAAGCACAGGCTTTAGGACTAATCCTGCTCATATAGGCTATCTGAATTGCATGTGCATCCTTGCATACGATTGAGATGTACGGTGGGGCAGAAAGAGCTATGCACTCCCTGTCTCTGCCGTATGTCGCTGCGCAGGTGGCGCAATGAACTGACGTCATCACAGCGCCTGCGCTGCTTCCTGTCCTAGGCCCCAAGCCTAAAGCACATGGCTTGAGGCCTAGAGCAGACTGACTTGCTGGAGTAACATGGGGAGGTATTATTTTTTTTATTTAAAATTAGTTGCCTATAAATCTACCTACCTACTGTGGGGACCCTATATAGCTACATACCTATTGGGGGACCCTATGTAACTACCTATGTACTGAAGGCCCAATACACCCACCTACTGGGGGAACTATATATGCCTATCTATGAGGGGGACCTTATATATCTACCTACTGGACAATATATACACCTACCTACTGAAGGTGCCCTAGATATCTGCCTACCTACTGGGGAAACCTATATACATACATACCTACTGAGAGAGCCTATATACCTACCTACTGGGGGGCCTATATGCCTACTTAACTACTAATGGCCCTATATACTTATCTACTAGAGGGTACCCTGAAGACCTACCTACTCGGGCCCTAGATAACTACCTACTGGTGGGGCTATATACCTACCTACCAGGGGACTATATACCTACCTACTTAAGGGGGCCCTAGATAACTGCCGACTGGGGGACTATATAACTATCTACCTATGGGGGGGCTATATACCTACCTACTTAGGGGACCTATATACCTAGCTACTAGTGTTCTACCTACCTAACTACCAGGGCAACAAGAGGGTTATTATTACCTTTTGGAACACTATGGATAGGGAGTTTGTACATAGGGCAAAGGTGGAAAGATGACAGAAAAGTAAAGAGTCTTAAGCCTGTATGGTAAATTATTCAGGGACAAGTCATGGCGGGGAGAAGCTATCATGGCAGTCTGCACCAGATAGAGAAGAAAAGGGAAAGTGAATGACTCCAGTCATAGAATACGTCACCTGTGAGTCCCTGGATGTAACTGCACTGTAATCACTTAAATGTGTCCAGAACGCCTGTTTGTACTAGTATCTACCACTATATAGGCACTATATGGTGGAAATTTTAGTCTTAGTGTAATGGTTTATATTCACTAACATTATGATGATATTATTTAATCACTTTATTGTGGGGATACTGTATGTGGTAATGATGGGGCATTATTATTGGGCTCTTGTATATTGTTGTTATAAGTAATATTGGTCTTGGTATATTGATTTGATGAGTAGCTGTATGGTGGCATTAGTCACTATATAGTAGTGATATATGGTGGTATTATTTAGCCCTTGTAAGTTGTTATATCATTATGTTGGTCTTTGTATAATGGTTTAGTCAGAAACATTATACTGGTATTAGTTACTATATAGTGGTGACACATGGTGATCATGTGGTGGAATTATTTGTCCCTTGTATACGTACTCATCCACAGAATACAGATAACATGACAATTAAACTGTTCAGCGTAAACACCAACAAAAACTGAACCTCAGGAAACAAAGGTACAATTGCATTTTTTACCTGTTCCCCCCACATAGAATTTTATTTCTGGAGAGGAAGAGGGGGAGGCGCCAAGAGGGGCAGATGCTTTGACTGTGTAACTTATTTTTCTTTGTCTTTTATTCTTGCCCCATTTCAAATGAATTTTCTTCTAATGGACAATCCCTTAAAGTAATTTCCTGAGGCATGCTACACCGCAGACATCCGTCACACCATTAAAAAATAGTGCTCCTTAACCATTGTCCAGTGGTATGAGGGCCCAAGCTGAACTTTTGCACTAGGGCCGACGAGTCTTTAACTACACTCTTGGGGGTTACTATCATAAAACTTAAATTTTTTTCAATATGCCGGATTACAAGCAAAATACTATGGTATATTAATCATTTCCTCTGTTTGCAGGCACAGGCAGACAGCAAAACCGTAACAAGATTAACAGATATCAGGGAGGAACTCTGTGATCATATAACTCCTAACAGTAGGTAAAAGGTGAGTACAACAACATACAGTTTTTGCACAAGGGCTTTTTTCTATCTATGTCTGCCTCTGATATAGAGCTGTGCTGATTTACAGAAGTTTAACCCTGGAAATAATAAAATGCTGCCAGCAAGCAACCACTACTAGGGGAATCTTAGCCACTTGTCATACTGTTTAAATATAAATTTATGCAGGAAGCACCTTATCTCCTCCTAGTCATAAAATGCACCACATTTTTCATAGTGTTGATAAATCTGGCTCAGGATTAGACTATCTAGTCTAACTTCTATTAGTTTGCTTACTTTATGCCACTAATTGCGTCAAAATTGTGTTACATGGGGGATGTCACACACCAAACGACGCCCACTTCCCCACGTAGCCACTCCCCCTTTGGTGGACAAAACACAGAAGTGTCTTGTAACTACCTAAAATATATAGTAAATGTGAGGTTATCTGTATATGGAAGCCCTTTTTTCTGTCACAAATTGTTCAAGAATTCTGCAACAATTGCATTAATAAATGTTCCCTATTGTTTGTTGTCAAAGACAACCCTTCAGCTGATTTATGTTGCCCTATGTGAGAGCAGGATATGAAGAAGAAAGAGAAGCTGAGCTCTGTGATATATAGGTTTATATGATTTGGATTAGGATTTCTGAGTAAAAAGCAGAGAAAATACTGACGAGATTTCTTAAAGGGGTTGTCTCCCTTCAGAGTTTCATAGATGCACCCTGTCACTTCCTGTTCAGACTGTCTGTAATTAGCATATGAGCTCACTCTGTGTGCATTCACTCTGTGTATTCAACTCTGTGTTTTCAGTCTGCTAATTAGTTTAGATTAGCTTTAGAAGCTTCTCTGAAACTGCTAGCAGGAGATTTATATAAAGCAAACAGCAGTAATTACTAGCTTTGGTCTGAGAGTTCAGATAACACACATGCGCTCTCACTCTGGCTGCCGTGACCTGTCATGATGTCACTCCCTGTTATCACATAGAACAAACAGCAGGGGAAAAGGAGTAAACAGATCGGTCACTGGGGGAACCAAATAGAGCCCGGAAGGTGATAAATTCCTGTGTAGCTCCTTAACTAGAAAAGATGAAGAAAGCTATGTATTTTGTAAGTGTCTTCATTTAGTGTTCCCTACATTTTGAAAGCTATTCTTTGTAGCGAGACAACCACTTTAAGAGACACTCAGAGACTTGTTGATCCCACCCACATACAGTGACTGGCAGCTTCCCTGTATCAGTGTGTATACAGAGCAAACTGTCACTCACTGTATGTGGGCAGGGTAAGCAGTATTTTCACTTTCTGTTTCACTATTTTCTCTGCCTTTTACTCAGAAATTCTGCTTCAAATCATATAAACCCTACTTATTACAGAGCTCAGCTTTTCTTCCAAAATCATATCCTGGGAAAAGTTTGATAGTTGCATCAAAATTGCTAATGCCCAACCATCAATTAAAGGAGTATACAAGTACTCCCAGATTAAGGAAGTGCATATATTATAAAGCAAAACACTAGGAAAATCCTGATGAAGCCTGTCTAGAGCACAGGAGAAACGCGTTGTGATTTCTATACCTTTTAAAGTACTAAATACTAATTTTGGATTGGATTTTCCTAGTGTTTTGCTTTATATTACTGTATATGCACTTTCTTATTCTGGGAGCGCTCTTATACTCCTTTAATAGATGGTTGGGCATTAGCAATTTTGATGCAACTATCAAACTTTTCCTATTATATACCATGGAAACCCATTGTGCAAGGAATCCCCGCATGATTTGAAAAGTTCCAGCGACCCGCTGAGTCTGGACTACGATTTAAAACGTTACTGATGCATTGTACCATATAATGTACAACTCATCAAGGTGAGCAGTATATATTATATTTATTTTGTACACCTCTGACGCATAAACACGGGGAGATATGTATGATCGAGTTTCTCACCCTTTTCTGGCGTAAAATGAGCCAAAGTGAGCTGGCTACGATATCTAATGCACCAAACGAATGTGTTAGGTGCATTGTTCGTAAGACTCAACACTTTTTAATGTGCCTAACAAGAGGGGGCGTTTTGAGGGTGTTGTCGCACCACACTCGTAATATTAGATACATATATGAATGTGGTTCGGCAAAACTAGGCGCATTACTGATCCGACAGGCAGATCTATCTCAATGTGGTCTGTCTGAGCCTGAGGAGTCAAAGTGGAGTTAGATTTGCTGTTAAGTTAAAAAAATGTCCCTTATTTCTCAACGTACACCAGTACAATGATAAAAAGAAATTTATGATGACTATCAAACTATATAAAATTAATTTTTTTAAATTTAATAAAAAATGTTATCATATAAAAATAATATGAAAATATATAATATCCCAAAAATATAAAAATATCTCCTATAAAATGTATTTAACATTAATAAAATCTAAAACTAATTTTACATTAAATGTTGTTCTTCAGATTTTTTAATTTTTGATATATTAAATAATGCGGCAAACACACAGACGAGGTGCGATGAACTTTAGACACTATTTATGAACGCACAAAAAAACATTTTCATACATTCAGGCGCATTTGGCACTGAAAAATAGAAGAGAAAATGCATTTCGATCCACCTAGTTCCATACATGTCTCCCAGGATGCGCTTTTTTGTACTTATTCTTTTAGCACGTTAGATGGTTGCTATCATATCCTACTCTCAGGCAGCATAGTTGTTAGAAAAGGCTAAAAATAATTTCCCCTGCAGAATCTCTGGCAAGTTCTCATGGGATAGCAGGTCAGAACCCCAGTAGGGGGTCATAGGCATTTGAATTTTGGCAGCTCATAGGGTTTCTGTTGAAAGGGTTGTCCTGAACAATAATAATAATAATAATAATAATAATAATAATAATAATAATAATAAAAAAAAAAAAAACAACAAATAATACATCTCCAAAAGTAAGGTGCTATTGGAGTGTACTTTCATAACATTTTCTGTGGGATTCCTGCAGTTGTACAGCAACTGTACGACAGGAAGCTCTATAGTCCTTTGTGTCTGGACACACAGACTACAGCTCTATGTTAAGCCCTTGAGATAAGAGAGTGTCTTTTTCAAAGCAGTATTTGAAGCCTCACCCCTTTGGTCCTATCTCCCAAAGCTTTTGACAAAAAGGAGGTAACAGGGGGCATGCACCGAGACTGAGGGTGGGAGGGAAGATGACAAAGCACAGCAAAGGATTCTGGGGCTTGTAGTCTTACAGGACAAAAGCAGAAAATGCTGATGCTCGGCTGCAGAGAAGGGAGGCTACATAAAGCACAGGAAAAGTAACAATTACCATAGAAAACTTCACAGGGAGATGAATGAAGACTCAGACAAGCCATTTGAGTTTTTGTGTTATTCTAAATCACTCGACAACCCCTTTAACTCACTTATGATTCCTTATCACCATACATTGCTCACTTTGTGAAATACCAGGTCTGCAATTCCATATTTGAAGAATTACACTTGATGAAAATTTCCAATACAAAGACGTCTAAAACCACCTTAACTTGTGTTTTTCACTCATAGAAACTCTGCTTGGAGACTGTACACTATTTCTGTTCTTATTCCAAGTGCCTTCACTGCCAACTTGTTTACCCATAATACCTTTCTTTTTGCTTGGAAATGGAAATAATGTAAATTTACTAGGAAATTGAAGCAGCTTCCCAGTTTAACCCATGTGCTTATGTCAATATTTTCTCAAAGTGGAGTCACCAGTCGGCGTGGCAACACTGTCTTAGTACGCCAGGATTGCTTAATCATAGATTAATACTGTACATTTAAACTCCAGTGGCAGATTAAGGTGTCAGCATTAATTATTATTACATGTTTGGAATATGTCACAATCTATTTAGATCACAGGCTCCATTTGTTAACACGCTTCTGCCGTGTGCTGTCACTCTGTTAACTGACACGCAACTGAAAGACAGTTCAACTTTTCCGTGGAGAGAGAGGGAGTCAGATATCATATACACAAAATGTTTTGGCAATGAAGACAGAGCAAGAAAAAAGGAGTGAACAGAGGTGTAACTCATTCCTAACCATGAATGAACGACCTGCTGGCTGGTGACGATATTTCCCAAACTTACATTCCCAGGGAATATTCAAGGACACGGAATTCTCCCATAAACCTAGATTTAGGCAGCAGGATATATGAGACACCTCCTAATTACAGATAATTAACAGGTGCAGAGGATTTCTTAACAACCATAAAACTAATGAAGGTTTGTACTGTATTGAACATGCTTGTATGACATTGCCCTTAGCAGTTTCATTAATTTATGACAATCTTCAAGGGTTCTTCTGTCTGAGGAGATATGTCAGGAGCTGTTTAATCCACCTGTTCTCAAGGACAGTAGAGATCAGACCTGTTATCGCTCCTTCAAGATGGCTGAAGAGTAGACTGGAAGCTCACCATAATTAAGGAGAAGTCCCATAAACTCATGATTATTGACAATGTCAGGAAATCTCTCACTAAAAGCTGCTCTCACCTGTGTGAGATCAATGTATTTTATATGCCTTAGTGTAATTTTAATGGGGTGTTCAGATCATATTAGAGATCTCTACTTACTGTGTACATCTGGAAGTGCTCCTGGTGTACACCTGGTGTACACCTCCAACATAGCACTGCAGCACATCCCATTGTACGGATGTACAGCAGAAAAGGTCAGCTGTAGGGCCTCATCATATACTTTTTATTACTGTATACTATTTACTGCTCTATGGAATAGCATAGTCTGCTATAGTGTTCAATACGTTATTTCAGGTATACAGTCATGCACCAGCCTCACAGAGACCCAAAGACACTCTTTTAGACTTAAAGGGGTTTTGTCACGATTCTCATTATTCATTACACTCCTGTTATTCCAGCCTCTTCAGCTCTGTGTGCTCAGAGTGGGCCGTGTTGTGAATTTGTCTTGAATTGCATATCTCATGACCAGAAGTGATGACATAACCAGGCCTCTTCACTCTCTAGTCAAAAGATAAGGTCTGTTTTATGTGTAGACCTGTACATAGTACATTGTAGCACCAGAGGTAAAACTCTTTGGCCTCCAGGACGAATACGGGTCTCTCTGTTCAAATCCTTCAGGAAACCAAACCTGTGGATTTTCTATTTCTCTTTATCAATGCAATACCTACATTGAGGTTTCTTTTTATTTATTTGCAGTGTTTGACTAACAATTGACTAGGAGGTACAGAGGACCGGAGTACAGTGACAGCTCACCTGGTGTTTGAACACTCTGTAAGCAGCACTGACGGAGCAGGTGATGTCTGAGAATGTGCTGACAGGGACTGAGATTGCTATCAGGCCATGGTTGATTTCCACGTGGGAGACGAGCTGTAAAGACAATGGATCACTTAAGGAGCAGCTATGGACAAATACCAGTCCCAGAATTTTTAAGTAGAATGCTGAATGGTTTGGAAAATGTTTATTATTTTATTTAATAAACTTCCGTCAATTTTACTTTGTGGCAAAACCCCTTTAATTGGGCTAACAGAGCTCTACGAAACCTCTGTATATTCTAAAAGTATTACACAGTGTATTGATTTTCTTTTTGTATGTGTGAAGTGAGGAAGAGAAGGTGTTTTAAACTTCTAATATTTTCTTTTTAACTTTTAAAAAAAATGTAATTGTTATTTTAATTCAACGAGTGAGAGGGAACATTTTCACACTATTCTGCAATACTCATGTATTGCATGACAATGTGCTATTACAGCTCTCTTCTTACAGCTCTCTGGCATAATACTACAGGAGCAGTGAGCTGGCAAGCCCAAGGGCCTGCATTAGGCTCCCGGTTTCTGTGATTGCATCATGGGAGAGTCGATAAGGAGGTGATGCCACCTTCTGTATAACTGTTAAGATGTCGCATTTGTGTTAACCAGCAGGAATCTGAGTTATCGTTTGTCCTGGGATGCTGAAGGCACTCATCGTGTATAGAGGGGGCTCAGCTCCTGAGCCCACTCCATATATCTGTCTATCTTAGGTGGTCACCACTGACATCTTTTCCATTGGGCTCACAAGGCAGTTGCCCGGGAGCCCCACAAGTATAAGGGCCCCAAGTGGTGTATGTATGTGACAGGAATACAAGAAAAATATCCTGGAACCCTTGGTTGGCTTGGCTTATTTAACTGTTTGTGTGTTTTTAGGATGTGCAAAAAGTTAAAAACCGTGGTGGAGAAGGAACCACAAAGGGCACCTGCCCTGCCATGTAGCTCTTTTAATACATGCCAGGGTTACCAGTGCCCAGACATACACGTGAAAGATATGGCGTGATATTCTGGTAGTGCTGGTGTGGGGGGCTCAAGGCACATGGCCTTCACAGGGTCTAGTGTAGATGGTCATTGTGTTTGGGCGGCCAATGCAGTGCAATCGCCCGGGGCCCATTATTCTGTTAAGATCGGTCTGGTGGTATCATATCCTTTGGCCATTGCACCCATCCTTCAGTATTCCCTACCAGTGTGTTCTGAACAGATATTTCTGGAGCCCATTTTAGGTCCCCATCCCTGACTTCAGAGTCTTCAGCTGTGTACCCAAGAACTCGATCAGAGGAAAGCATCATTTGATTTTGTTGTGGTCAAACTCTGAGTGGCTAGAATCAAACAATGCACTTTTATGTTTTGATGTTCAGTTTCATAAACTCACAAGCAAATTATTAATATTAAGAAAACTTAATAGCAGATCTTAAAAATAACAATGAACTAAGTTTGCTTGTGTCTTGAGTCTCACAGCAGCTACAATATGTCTTTCCTAACTAAAGATTGCATTATTGCCACTTCGGAGGCAGCCTGACTTGAATGGTCCATTCTTAGAGAATAGAATAAACAGCAAGCTTGATCCCAATGACGAGACTTATAGATACAACTTCTGAAAATCAATGCTGGATTCAAATACTTAGAGACACAGATATTTCATGAAGTTGTTACCGTTTACCTCATAAATATTATAGCAGATTGAATTATGGCCATGATCACAAGGACCTGCAGTATTAATGAGAATTAATTATTTCTAAACAACATAAATAAAATTGCTTTGCTGTGGAGCTTAATAAACGCACACTTTTCTTCTTACATAGGAACGTTTGGAACAAAATTTGAGTTGCTAATGTTCCTTTTATACAAATTACATATTATTACACAGCCAAAATAGAAAAATATACATCTTTATTCATTTCAAACTGAAGGAAGAAGGAAGATTAAAAACAGAGATTAAGTACATAAACCTCATAGGATACCACTAATTTGTATATAAACTGAGAAAGTGTACATCAGCACATCCCATATAAAAGAATACAGTGCCCTTCGAAAGTATTTGGCCCCCTTGAACTTTTCAATCTTTTGCCATTTCAGGCTTCAAACATAAAGATATAACATTTTAATTTTTTTGTGAAGACGATCCACTAACAAGTCGTACACAATTGTGAAGTGGAACAATAAATTTATTGGATTATTATTAAATCTTTGGTAAAATAAAAACCTGAAAAAGGGAGCGTGCAAAAGTATTCAGCTCATCTAAGTTCAATACTTTGTAGTGCCAAACTTTTGCGAGTGATTATGCGCAAAGTCGCTTGGGGTATCTCTCTATCCAGTTTTGCACATCAAAGGACTGTAAATTCTTGCCATTCTTCCTTGAAAAACAGATGGAGCTCAGTGAGGTTGGATGGAGAGCGTTTGACCTGCCACAGTGAGCACAGTGGAGGTTGGATGGCATGAGCGTTTCAATGTGAACTGCAGTTGTTTTCAGCTCATTTCCACAAGATTCTACATTGGATTCAGTCTGGACTAAGACTTCGCCATTCTAACACCAGGATACGTTTATTTGTGAACCATTCCTTTGTCAGGATTATGCTTTATGTTTGGATCATTGTCTTGGAAGATAAAAATCTTCGTCCCAGTCTCAGGTCTTTTGCAGATCTACAACTGGTTTTCTACTTCCAGAATGGTCCTGTATTTGGCTCCATCCCATTCTTACACATCAAATTCTTAAACATCTTCCATGTCCCTGCTGAAGAAAGCAGGCCCAAAACCATTAAGCTGCCCACCACATGACAGTGTAGTATGGTGTGTTCAGCGGTGATGAGCTGTGTTGCACTTTACGCACAAACATATCGTTTTGTATTGTGGCGAAAAAGTTTTATTTCTGGTTTTAATCTGACCAAGAGCAGCTTCTTCCACATGTTGTGTTCTCCCAGGTTGCGGCTTGTTGCGCAAACTTTACACAGAGGCATTTTACTGTTTTATCTTTTGAGGAAATGGCTTTCTTCTTGTCCAACCCTCTTCCATAAAGGCTCCCAGATTTGTGCAGTGTGTACGTTAGTCCTAGGGAACAGACTCTCCCACCTACAACTGTAAGATCTCTGCAGTTCATCAAGAGTGATCATGGGGCCTCTTGGGCTCTGTATCAATTGATCAGTATTCTCCTTGTTTGAGATGAAAGTTTAGAGGGGACGGCCGGGTATTGGTAGATTTCAGTGTCTGATACTTCCTACATATTCATATGACTCGCTTTGCACAGTGCTCCTTTGGATGTTATACACATGTTTGGGAATCTTTTTGTATCCAAATCGGCTTTAAACTTCTCCACAACAGTATAATCGGTCCTGCCAGGTCTGTTCTTGGTCTTCATGATGCTTCTGCGCTTTTAATAGAAACCTGAGGCTATCACAGAGCAGGTTCCTTTTATCACGGAGACATGTGACTACAACACAGTGGATTATTGTTTATCATCATCAGTCATTTCGGGACAAACATTGGATCATTCAGTGATCCTCACTGACACATCTGGAGTGTGAGTTTGCTGACAGAAAAAGTAATAGGGCGCGCAATAAATTTTGACACGCCAAACTTTCAGTTTTTTTATAAAAGTTTTAAATATATCTCCAATACACTTTTTGTTCCATTCACCACTGTGTCCCACTTAGTTGTGATTCTTCACAAAAAAAATTTAAGAATTTTTTCATTGATAATGTGGCAAAAGGTTGAAAAGTTCAAGGGGGCCGAATACTTTCGCAAGGCATTTTATATAAGAAAGGTGATCATAGTGACTTACAAAGTATGTAGTCCATATTCACAGAAAAAATCTCCTAACAATATAAACCAATATGTAAACACGCAAAAGATATAGGTGCATATGTAAATATAGAAAAAATATAAATTGAAAATTAAAAATAAATAACCAAATAGATATCAACAACATAAAAAGGTCAACCTACGTTCACTAACAGAGCTGAAACGATGTAGGAACAAAGTGAAGAAGGGGGACCCAGCATATGGCTGCTTATTATTAGGGCATTAATATGCAGGATTGTACTGTTGTAAATGGGACAAGTATGACACCATTTTACATGTTCTGATGTTCAGTTTCTCTGCTTATATACAGATAAGTGATATTCTGTGAGGTTTATGTATCTCACTCCTGGTTTTTAAATTGCTATAAATCTTTCTCGATTTTAAACAGCATATTGCTATCTCGGGAACGGGCTCCTAAAAGTGTCAGCTCACAATGGAACACTGGTTGTACTTCCACACGACTCTCCATTCTGTTCTATGGGAGCTCCAATACAAGTGAGCGCTGTATTAAGCGGTGTTCAAAACTTCCATAGAACATAGTGAGAGTATCATCAAAAGCACTTCCATTTGAGCCAAAACTTCGGGAGGCCCATTCTGAGATAGTGCACTCGTCCCGAAGTATGAGACCTCGCGCCCTAATTGACTTTGATGGACTAATCCTATAGATATGGCCATCTAGGTTCTGTCGTTGGAGACTTCCCATTCAATAAAAATTTATTTTTCTATTTTGGCGATGTTCGCAGCTGCAGCAAATGTCTTAGTGTGTGATCTTTTTGAATTAAATAGCCATTTTTCAAACTGTCATCCATACCACTTGCACCCACATATATTAATTCATCTCTATGCATGCCTGCTCTCTTGCTAAGGCTTCTGTTTTTCCCCTTTGATGTTCATTGACATGGTCAATGACAAGATGGAAGAAAGGGGGCACTATATACAATATAGTCCATAGTTTTAGAGTGGGGAAAAAAGTGTTTAGTCAGCGACCAATTGTGCCAAGTTTCTCCTATACTTAATAAGATGACGAGAGGACTATAAATTGACAAATCATAAGGTTAGAACTCTAGCTATGAGAGACCAACATTTTGAGAAAGAAAAAAAATCCCGAAAATCCCACATTGTCTGATTTGGAAATAATTTATATTGCACAATTATGGTGGAGAAAATAAGTAATTTGGTCAATAACAAAAGTTTCACATCAAAACTTCAACACGGTTGGCACCACACCTATTGATGGTATGTTGGCCCATTCTCATGCAGATCTCCTCATAGAGCGTGGATGGTTTTGGGCTGTCACTGGCAACACGGACTTTCAACTCCACTTCAAGGTTTTCCTCAATGGGTGTTGAGATTCTGGAGGGGACATGGTTAGGGGCCATCATCAGACTCCTTGAAATGCTTTTACGAAGGCACCCCTTCTTGCACTGGTGGTTGGGCTTGGTATCATTGTCCTCAAAATCTCACCGATCACATGGCTCGAGCCGCATTCTTGCATGTTACACGGATCGTCATCCTGTCCCTTTACAGAGAAGGAAAGAGCCCCCAAAGCATGATGTTGACACCCCTTGCCTACACAGATAGGTATGTCATCTTTGGATGCCAACTCAGCATTCTCCTATCCTCCAAACAGGACGAGTTGTGTTTCTCACCAAACATCGTTCTAGTTTGGTTTATCTCTAACCTATGGACAGACTCCCAATACTCTTTTGTATCACTCCAAATCCTCACTAACAAACATTCAGACGGGCCCGGACATGTACTGCTTAGCAGGGGGACACGTCTGCACTGCAGGATACCAGAGGCCCTGGTGACAAAGTGTGTTTCTGATGGCTAGCTTTGTTACGGTCTGATTCCCAGCTGCTGCAGCGTCATTCCACTATGTTCCCCGTGTGAGTTCTGGGATTTTTGCTCACTGTTCTAGTGATTTCATTTTGACCCCATGGGGTGTGATCTTACGCTGGAGCCCTGGATCGAGGGAGATTATCAGTGGTCTTGTATTCTTCCATGTTTCTAATTATTGCTCCCATAGTTGTTCCTTAACACCAAGCTGCTTGCCTATTTGCAGATTCAGTACTTCCAGCCTAGTGCAGCGAATACCTTTTTGTTTAGGTGTCCTTCGACGAAAATTTGGGTCTTCCACTAGTGATGAGCAATGTGCAACTATCGATTGTAGATATCGGCAATTATCATGCCGATATCCGATAGATGTTAACTAGTTAATCACGCATGACCACTTTAATACCTTCTATGGCGAGAGGAACAACAGCTTCATTTTACACCCAAACGGGGAGGAGAAAAGCTGAATTAAAACCCTCAACAACAGGGCAGGGACAAGGCATTTTGGTGCACCTAGGCGAGTACAGCCAATGGGCCCCACCCCCCTCGCTCTCCAAAAAAAATACCCCCCTCACACACAACCACTAATTCCTCTCACACCTGCGCACAGGGTCTGTCACTATTTTCCTGCAGACATTCCACATAGCTCCCGTACATCTCCCCTCAGCACGTCACTGCACAATGAAAATCTGCCGTGACAATTTTGCAATTTTCAATAATCGCTCCCCTCCGTAATTAAGTGTAACTACCCCTAAATAACGTCACTAAATTAAAAAAAAATTTTTTCCACCGATACATGGAGCAAATTAACAGACGAATGAATTGTTACTCTCAAAACACTCCTACAAAAAACCAATGACCCAAACTATTACTACTTAAGGCTCAATATCTTGCCAGACCCCTGACCGATACGCAACCCCACATGGGGCTATCAGTTGTACAACTGGACTCTGATTACATATTCCACCGCCTACAGTGGACCAGATAGTGGTAGATACTAGTTGTATGTAGGCTCTGCAGAAAATATAGTGTCTTACATTGCAGTTACTTTTAGCTAAATCACCGGAGATGTTCTATTTCGGATCAAGCGCTCGTTCACTTTCCCTTTTCTTCTCCCATCGGTTCCACACCTTCATGGCTGATTGCCTCCGGCCCAAGACTCGCTCCACATGAGGATATTCTGGACAAAACATATCTTAGATTCCCACATTTCAGTAACTCCTTAATATAGGTAAATAAGTCCCCTTATCAGACAGGTTTATGATATGCCCTCTCAGTCAGGCAGGACTATAGATATTTCGTCCCCTTAGACAGAGTTTAGGGTATATAAATATTAGGGGCACTCATGGCAGGTATATAGCTAGGGGCTCAGCGCAATTATTATAGATAGGGGGTTCAGGCAGGCGCCCTATGGAGGATTCACCAGGCAGGCGTATGGAGGGCTCAGGCTAGGCGTATGGGCACAGGCAGGCGATATGGGCCACAGCAAGGACCTTATTATGGGGGCTTAGGCAGGGCGTATGGGGGCCACAGGCAGGCATATTAGGGGCCCCAGGCAGACGTTTCACCATCTATGGGGGCCTCAGGCAGAGGAGTCATATGGGACCACGGCAGGGTTCCAACTAACACGTCCTCATGGGGGCCACAAGGCAGGCGTACCGGGGGCCCCCAAAAAAAAAAAAACCCAGGCAGAGAGTCCCCCGTACGGGGGCCCAGGCAGGCGTTAGTATGGGTGGCACACAGGCCCAGGCGTGCTAAATGGGGGCCACAGGCTGCAAATAGTGGTCAGGCAGCGTTATGGGAATCAGGCAGGCGTTATGGGGGCCACAGGCAGACGTATTACGGGGGCCACAGGAGGATATATAGGGGACCACAGAACAGGCGTATGGGGATCAGGCGAGGCATATAAGGGGCACCAGGCAGGAAATTATAGGGGGACGCAGGCACGGTATTATAGCGGGGACGCAGGCACGGGCATTCTTAGGGGCCGCAGCGGCGTTCTCAATGGGGGCCAGCCAGGCAGTTTGGGGGCCACCAGGTAGTGAATAATAGGGGGGCCCCAGGCAGGCAATAATAGGTTACGGAGGCCGCATGGCAGGCATTTTATGGGCGGGCCGAACGCAGGCATTATGGGTCGGGCGCAGGCAGACATTATAGGGAAGGACCGCAGGCAGGCATTTGGGGCAGCAGGCAGGGATTGGGGGCCACAGGCAGGGATTATAGGGCGGCGCAGGCAAGAATTATGGGGGCCGCAGCAGGATAAGAGGGGGCCACAGGCAGGTTATGGGGCCGAGGCAGGCATTATAGGGCCAACAAGGCAGGCATTATAGGGGGAAGCAGGCAGGCATTATAGGGGCCGCAGGCAGGCATTAGGGGGGCCGCGGCAGCATTATGGGGGAGGCCGCAGGCAGGACTATAGGGGGCCACAGGAGGGCATTATAGGTGGCCGACAGGCTAGGATATAGGGGCCATGGCAGGACATTATAGGGGCCGGCAGGCAGGATACTAGGGGGCCAACAGGCAGGCTTTTAGTAGGGGGCCACAGGGCAAGAATATAGGGGCCACAGGCAGGCATGGTACGGAGGCCGCAGGCAGGACTATAGGGTGGCCACAGGAGGCTTTATTGGGGCCGCAGCAGGCATTATTGGGGCCATACAGGCAGAGCTTTATAGGGGGAAGCTGGCAGGCATTTTAGGGGACCGCAGGCTAGGCATTAATGGGAGGGCCGCAGGCAGGCACTTATGGGGGGTCGCAGGCGGGATATAGGGGCCACAGGCCAGGCATTATAGGGAATGCGACGCAGAGCGAGACATATGGGGGCCACAGGAAGGCTTTATTAGGGGGCCGCAGGCAGGATTATAGGGGCCACAGGCAGGCCTTATAGGGGGACCACAGGAGAATATTAGTGCGGCCAAAGGACAGGCATATGTAGGGGGCCGCAGGCAGGATATAGGGGGCCACGGCAGGCATTTTAGGGGGCCACAGGCAGGAATATATGGGGACCACAGGCAGGCATTATAGGGGGGCGGCAGAAAATAGGGTGGCCACGGCAGGCATTATCTAGGGGGCCGCTGGCAGGCATTATATGGGAGGCCGCAGGCATAGGCATTATGGGGCCGCAGCAGGCATTTATAGGGGCCGCAGGCGCGGAGTAAAGGGGGCCACAGGGCAGGCATTATAGGGCCCGGCTTGCAGAATATCGGGCGGCCGCTGGCACGGCACTTAAAAACAACAACATTAATACTTACCCAATTACCCGAGTCGCCGCGCGCTCCTATTACTGTCCTCCTTCTGCCGCCGCGCTCTCAGGACTAGGCTCCTCGGGCGCACGGCCTGTAGACGCGGCTGTGGCGACGAGGAGAAGGCAGCGTCGACGATGAACATCACCCATACTCGCGACGGCTGACCGGCGGCAGGCGCACGGAGGACGCGGCGGTCATCAGCGATGTGAGGAACCCGGCGGCCCCGCTGTGTCGGCCTGCAGCTCTCCGGAGAGATCCTAGCGACTACCTCCCGGGGGGAGCGGGCCGACACTGTCTGCAGGGGCAGGGGAGCGCTTGCTCTCTGCTCCGCAGACACGCGGTCACAGAGACCGCGGCGCTTCAAGGCCCCTGGCAAGCGCGCCCTGGGCAACGGCTAGAGGGGTCGGGCCACCCTGACGGGCCACCCTTAGGGATGGCTGACCCGGCTAGGCGCCCTAGGCAGTCCGCTACCTTGGCCCTACCCGTAGTCCGCCCTGCTCAAAACACAGAAACTGGAATGTGGTGCTACATCTTTGGACAAGAAAATAGGAACAAGAAGGCAGTATTATTTAAACCATCATTTTAGTTGAACTGGGACATTGGACTATCCCCTGTCCTAGGAACCCACCAGCATGACCCTCAAACCTGCATGACCACATGATTAAAAAAGTGTGGTGAACAGTAGTCTTTGAACCATCATTTTAGTTGTACTGGACATTGATTATACCTGCTTGTCATGTACCACAGCAAAACTGAGACGCACTGAGTGAAATTGAAGTATTAGAAAAAGTTATAATCTATTACATAATGGCGGTTTTTCGCACATCCACTGTATACACAAGGCGTAATTTCTCTACTCAAATATGGTAAAACACAATATGGCATACAATTGAGCCTCTATGCGCAAACAGGGACGCACGGACTGCATAAGAGTATTTGTCAAATGTTCATCATGGACTCTAACCCCTTAAAGACCTTAGTACGTATCCATACGTCCAGTCGTTTGGTGGTTCAACGCACCTGGGACGTATGGATACCGTCCTCGAGGATCGAGCAAACTCTTAAAGCAGAGGTTCGCCAAGCCGGATCGGTTGCGGGGGTGTCAGCTGTATATTACAGCCTGCACAAATCCCGCAGCGTCGCACCGAACCCGGATCGCTTAACACGGGGGGGCCGGAGGTTAACCCCTTACATTATCGCGAGATCGAGGGGACGAGTCGCAATAAAAACTAAGGGAGACGCATGGAGGAGATTGCATCTCCTGCGTCTCTGTCCGGCCCGGCCAAGCAGCGCACGGACTCGGCAGATACGCTGCAGCCTCATGCCCTTGAGCAGACAGCAACGGAAGGCAGAGATTGCCTTCCGGCAGTTGTCATGTGACGTCCACGAATGCCCCGGCCGTTGCCCATGTGGGCCTGTCCGGACATCGTGGAATGACAGTTGTCATAGGAACAGTCATAGCAACATACGCTATGTAACTGTTTCCTATTCGAATGAGAGATTAAAGATCTCTCTTAAATCCCCATATGGGGTTAAAGTATAATATATAAAAATGTGAAAAAGTGAAAAAAAGTAAAAAAAAAAGTGAAAAAAAAAAGTAACACACAAACACGAAAATAAATAAAAATACGCTACACCACCGACCCTGTTATCCTCTTACAAAAGCAATCGCCTCCTCAAAACTGATCAAAAATAAATAAAGTACCCATATTGGTATTGCCGCGCGTGCGTAACGACCCTGCCATATAAATCTGTATGTTAATATAACCGTACGGTGAACGCATTAAAATAAAAAGAAAACAACACAATCCACAGAACTTTAAGATTATTGTTCATCCCGACCAGCACATAAAATGGATTAAAAGCGATTCAAAAACTCTAGAAACGCCCCCACAAAGTTGTACAATTTAAATTTCTGTTCATCCAGCAAAAAAAAAGTCCTTATTGAGACTCTCGTATTCGGGAAAAATAAAAAATGTAATAAGCTCTCACAGAAGTAGCGATGACATATAATATTGTTATTACACACTAAAAACACTTTTCTTTTTTTTTTAAAGTGCTTCAGACATAAATAAAAAAACTATTTTAAATTGGGTATCGACATAATATTACGTGACACCAAAGAGTAAAGCTACACTTATCACTGATTACTGGCACGGTGAGGCCCTGTTAAAAAATAAAAATAAAAAACTACTAGGTTTGCAGTATTTTCTTCACCCTGGCCTCCAAAAATGGATTTAACAACGATCATAAAAAGCCTTGGTCCCCCCAAAGAAAATGATATATAAATAACGACAACTCAATTTCGCAAAAAAACAAGTCACTACCAAAGGTCCAAACGCACAGAAGAAAAATTTTTAAAGTTATGGCTCTCTCAGACTATGGCGATGCAAAAAACGTATTTTCCTGGTTTGAATAAAAGAAACTGTTTTTATTGTCATACAAAGCCAGTGTTTTAAAACATAAAAAACTATACAAATTGGGTATCGGTGTAATCTTATTGACCAGCTGAGTAAAGACTATCTCATGCTATATATACCGCTACAAGGACCGCTACTAAAAAATAAAAACTAAAAAACACTACCACAGAATGCTGTAATTTTGTTCAAAACATCTCAGAAAAACCTTAATAAAAAGTAAAGTAGCATTATATTGCTACCACATAATCGTCTAGTACCAATAAAAATTAACTCATCCCGCAGAAATAAACATGCCCTTACACATCTCTTGCACACAGCAAATAATAAAAAAAGTTATGGCTGTCAGAACTAGTACAACATAAAAACGCACTTATTTTATAGACGTATTCTCTACTATTGTAAAAGTAAAAAATAACCAAGAAAAACTATATAAAATCTATATCATTGTAATTGTAACGACCCCCATAGTAAAGTATAACAATCATTTACCACTGCACGGCGACATGATGTAAAAATTTGAAGCTCAAAAAAACAATGATCTCCGAAAATGCGTTTTTCCCTCCCCACTTTTCACATTGCCCAATGCTAAAAAAAAACACTATGGAACACTCTGTGCATCCAACATGCCAGTACACACCTTAGATGAGATCCCTGATGGTGTTTGAATCCAAAATGGGCGACTTCTGGAAGTTTCGCCTGTTCTGCTACTTTGGGGGGCTTTGCAAATGCGACATGGCCCCCCCAACCAAATCTTGCGTTCCAAAAGCAAATAGCGGCTCCTCCCTTAGACGCCCTGCTCCATGCGCCCAAACAGCGTTTAAACCCATATGGTAGGGGTAATCTTGACCGAACCTTGGAATGAAATTGCTTAACTCTCAAAGGTTTTTGGGTTCTTTTTTCCAGGCATTCCTTGTATATATGAAACATTTTAAGTAAAATTGCAGAATATTGAAAAAAAATTTTTTTTTACATTTTCACAGCTTTGCTAAGAAAATAAATTTGTGAATACCTGCTGGCGGTATATATACTCTAATGCAACCACTTGGATATACTTCATTATAGGGGGTATGTAGTTTCTCAATCATGCAGTATATTTAGGGGTGTTTATTAATGTTTTTGCACCTTAGGGGTGTCCCAAACTGCAAAATGGGCACTAAATACAAATCGTATATAAAAAAATGAGACCCAGAGCTATAGTAGGCAGATCCTCCTATCTCTGGGCTTATGGGTGAGCCAAATAACTGCACTAGGGCACTACTCCTCTATGGGAATATCTCTAAAATCGGCAGACCTGGGGGAATTGATATTAAGTTGCATTTCTAGTCAATTTTAATGTATTCTCAGTGAATAATGGATAACTATTGAAAATCTGCAAAAAAAGTGAAATTTTGAAAATTTCACTCACACTTTGCTTTAATTTCTGTGAAATGTCTGAAGGGTTATGAAACTTCCTAAATAGTGTTTGTAAATTACGTTAAGGGGTCTAGTTTCTCAGATGGCGTCACTTAACGGGGTGTATTAACATACAGGCACTACAAAGCCACGTCCAGAACTGGAAGTGGTCCCTCTTAAAAAATGTGATATTGCAAATTTTCTTGAAATGTCGAGAAATTACTACTAAATTTATAAGCCTCTAATGTCGTAAAAAAAAAAGAGACATTTAAAAAATGATGCCAAAACCTATAGTGGGAACTATGTAGATGCTAGTTATAAACTATTTTGTGGTGAATAATTATATGTCTTGCACGCAGAAATTTTGCAACTTTCAAAATCTCGCATTTTTTCCAAAATTTTAATGAATTTGATATTTTTCACAAACACAAACCAAGGATTGTTTGGATAAAAATTTCTTACTAAATTAAAGCACAATGTGTCACGAGGAAAACTCAATCTCTGAATCAACATGATTAGGTAAAAGTGTCAAAAAGTTATTGTTCATAAATTGACAATGTCAAAAAATTTCAAAAATAGGGCTGTCGTCAGGAAGGTCAAAAACAGGCTGGGTCCTTAAGGGTTTAACTATGGCGGCCTGGCACCAACTGGAATACAGAACATATTCTTACTATCAAATTATGTATAACACAATATGCGTACAACTGAGCCTCTGCGCTCAAACAGTCGCACGGAATGCAATAAGAGTATTTAAATGTATCATATGGATTCATATGGCGGACCTTTAGGCACACTGAAACAACAGGCGTAATTTACTATCAAATATATCAAGTGATTGGCTGGCCGCTAAATATGACAGTGAAACGACTGAAAATGGCGCTTGATAGTACATAGATTATCTGTAAGCTTGTCACCTAAATATCGCGTGATCGGAAATTCCGATAACCTAAAAATCCGTGCCGACTTTCAACTTTCCTGTTCATATGACAGCGCTCTCCCTAGTCTTCACCATAGTGGAGTTTGGAGTGTGGATGTTTGGGTTGTGGAAAGGTGTCTTTAAAATTCACCCGTCCCCCCCCCCCCCCCCCCCCCCCCCCCCCCCCCAGCATGCCCCCCCCCCCCCCCCCCCCCCCCCCAGCCACCACCCCCCCCCCCCCCCCCCCCCACGCCCCACCCCCCCCCCTTGCCCGGCCCCCCCCCCCCGGGGGGGGGGGATAAGTTACAAACAGGTTTGCCATTTATACAGGTATTGAGGCGGAGGACAAGTGAGCCTCTTAAGGAAGAAGTTATTTTCTGGATTTGTTTTCACATTTTGTACTCTCATAGTTGACGGCTACTATAGAGTAAGTTACAGGCCTCTCTCATCTTTGATTTGGTGCGGAGAACCTTGCACAATTCGTGGTTGACTAAAATACTCTTTTTTTTCTCCCACTGTATACCATACCATGTAATGTCACATCACACCATGCTTTACAATATTAATAAATGCATTTTCCAGTTGGATTTATGATGAAAAATATGTGGCACAACACATTAGAAAGCGAAAATGGCACAAGATTTTATATAAATCTTATCCTACTAACTCTTGACTGAAATTATCTTCTCGGAAATTGGAACCTCTCTGATTTGAATTGTTCAGCAGGTTAATTTCCTTTGGCATAATAGCATGGCTTTTATTGCCACAGTTTCTATTCAATAAGAAAGTAACACAAACTTGCAATATAAATGAATATTTGTGTTGAAGATTTTGCTGCAAACTTTCCACAGATCTGCAACAATAACCGTATGAAGTTCAAAACACTATATTGCGTGACTGAAAGTTGAAAATCGGCACCATAAAAACATGTTTTAGTGCAGATTTCTCTTTTTGTAGAAGTTTTCTACATTATTTCATTCTCATGTGAATTTTTCTAGAGACATTACTTTTTTCATCTTGGAACAGATATTTGAGGGTGGGAATACATGGTGCAGTTGCAGTGTAAAAATGATGTGGACAATTCCCACTATGCAGTTGCCACAGGCTGCACAAGATTCGAACAAACTCATTGGTGGCCACATGGGGTATGGGTCTCATCTGCATCAAGCCTACGCCACAACATAACCATCGCTAGTGTAATTTTCACTCCTAACTCCTAAGGTTTATGCAGGGGTGATAAAGCAAAAGTATTGACCAGCTCCCTGAGAAGGAGGATGATAAAATCAAATTTGTTTAGTGTGAGCCACATTTAGCCTTAAATTATGGTCAAGGGCAACATTAAAGTATGAAATATTGAATTATTATTTTTTGATACAGAAAATTATGACATTGCAATTTGCCAAAAATATTTGAGTTTGAAATATGACACACTGGTATTACACCACTCACCAAACCACTGGCTAGGGACCAGTGCCCCACACAAAATATAATGTATATTCCAGTAATGTCTACATTCTCCTGCCTTACTCTTTTTTTCTCAGAGGTTATTTTCATGACATAGTGGTGCTATCAATACTTTCATGCATGTGATTCCTATGAGCAGTTAGATACTTCTGTTGCAGTCCCTGTAAAGAACATTCATTTGGGGCGGCATGTATAATTTTTGCCGCCCAGGAGCCATTTTTTTTTTTTTTTTGCGTGCATTTGTAGTGTAGAATGTGCTTGAATCTATGAACCTTTTCAACTGCAGGTCATAGATTTATTGCTTTTTAGCTACAAAGCGACAATTCAGGCTCAGGTAAACCCCTTGTATATTGGTCTACCTGTTATAGTAGTAATGCGCCTGGATTTGCCGTACTTAAGCTGTAAATGTGTAGCTTTGTACGGTTGTAGTGCAACATGCCTCCAACAAACCACCCGATGTCAGGCGCAGTACAAAGTGCCACAGCTGCTTTTTAATGCACCTAATATTGGAGTGCACCTGATTAAAAATAGAGTGAACTCCAGACTTCAGGTGTAGTCCTGTTCTTACATGTCGCCCTTGGTGTCCTCTCAGACATCAACTCTCGTCTGATCAGCGGCAACAAACATTATAATGGAATGGAGAATTCTGATTGGATGCAGCATCTCAATGTCCATTTCACAGGGGCTAACGACATCCCTCATTCAAACTCCCCATAGACTTTTTAAACATACATGCTTCCCTATGTTAGGGCAATGATAAGGTCCAAGGCTTACATAACACTTGGATGATAGTTTATAAGACAGGCCAATTTATTTCATATTGGCAGGATCCCCAGAATGACACAGCCTTCAATAACATGCAAAGTTGTCCTTCACATTGACTGGAGGTCCAGAAAATCTCTCTGTCTTAATAAGGTCCGGCTTATGTTAAACCCTAGTTTGCCAATGACCCCAGACAGCTCAACTTTCTTTACAACCAATGAGGACATCACAGTTCTTCTTTGATGCTTATCCCTAGACTCTTCTTAGTATTAGCTTGGCTTCTTTTATCTAAAAATGGGATCCTCATAAGCAGAAACAAGACCGGAATTGGGTATGATTACAGGGCATATTTACCATACAGGACATTACTACCAACCCAAGGATATTACAGAACTACAGATGGTCTCAGACCACCATTTTTGTCAGTGTGTATCTTTTGTATTTTGCAATTTTGACCCCATACAAGATCACTATTTTCAGACTGAAGTTGATTCCCTGATGTTGATACATTGTAATCTTGTCAATATTTTCCATTGCTTATATATAGACTATACAGTATCTCACAAAAGTGAGAACACCTCTCACATTTTTGTAAACATTGCATTGTATCCATGGGTCAACACTGAATATATGACATTTTGATACAATGTAAAGTAGTCAGTGTATAGCTTGTATAACTATATATATATTTAGTGTGTCCTCAAAATAACCCAACACACAGCTATTAATGTCTAAATTGCTAGCAACAAATTGTGCCCAATTTGCCGTTTTCCCTCCACAGTATAATGTGACTCGTTAGTGTTACAAGGTCTTAGGTTTTAATGGGGAGCAGGTGTGTTAAATTTTGTGTTAGGGTGCGTCCCCACTGCACAGGACAAATACGGGCCTGTTTTGCGGCCGTCCCCACATCCGCGGGGGGGCGGCTTTTCTCTGCGATGAGTGGAGAAAAGCCCTCCCCCTCCACATTGACATGCACAGATTCCGTCCGTAAACCGGACGGAAGCATGTGCATGGTCAATGTTTTATGGCCGGACTGCGGGCGGAAAAACCGCCCGACGGAAAACCTGTGCAGTGGGGACTGCTGCACGGGTTTTCCATAGAGCACCATTGTGCTCATTTTCGGAAGGTTTTTCAGGCGGGCTGAAAAACCGCAAACTGGCTGAAAAACCGTCCGAAAACCCATGCCGTGGGGACATGCCCTTATCATTATCATGGAAAAGAACTGTCTGAGGATCTGAAAAAAGAATTGTTGTTCTAAAGATGGCCTAGCCCATAAGAAGATTGCCATCACCCTGAAACTGAACGGCAGCATGGTTGCCAAGACCATATAGCGGTTTTACAAGACAGGTTCCACCCAGAACAGGCCTCGCCAAAGAAATCTAGTGCACTTGTTCAGTGTCATATCCAGAGATAGACATTTGAGTGCTGTCAGCATTATTGCATGTCCTGTGGTGAGATGAGAACAAGATAAATTTATTTTGTTCAGATAGTGTCAAACGTATGGTGGCAACCATGTGAGGAGTACATGCTTTGCTTACAGTCAAACATGGTGGTGGGAGTGTCATAGTTTGGGGCTGCATTAGTGCTGCTGACAGTGGGGAGCTGCAGTTCATTGAGGGAAGCATGAATGCCAACATGTATTTTGACATACTGAAGCAGACTTGGATCCCCTTCCTTCAGAAACTGGGCCGCAGGGCAGTGTTACAAAATAATGACCCCAAACACACCTCCAAGACGACCACTGCCTTGCTAAAGAAAATAAGGGTAAAGGTACTGGACTGTCCAAGCATTACTCCAGACCTAAACCCTATTGAGCATCTTTGGGGCATCCTCAAAGGAAAGATGGAGGAGCACAAGGTCTCTAACACCCACCAGCTCTGTGATGTTGTCATAGAGGAGTGGACGAGAATTCCAGTGGCTACAGCCGGTGAAGCTCTAGTGATCTCCATGCCCAAGAGCGTGAAGGCAGTGCTGAAAAATAATGATGGCCACACAAAATATTCGCATTTTGGGCACAATTTGTCCATTTTCCCTTAGGGGTGTACTCACTTTTGTTGCCAGCGGTTTAGACATTGATGACTATATGTTGAGTTATTTTGAGGGCACACCAAATTTACACTATTATGCCAGCTGTACACTGACTACAGTATATCAAAGTGTCATATCTTATCTTATCATATCTATAGGTGAAGGTTGTACTCACTTTTGAGAGATACTGTAGTTGTGTTTCACCATTTGCCTGCTAACTATTTCCTTCTGCTGTTTTACATCATTCAAGCTATGTACATTTGATTGACTTGCTGAAAGTACATTTCCTGTTTTCTAGATTCCATGTAACCACAGATTCTAGAACTGAAAGTGTTAATGAAAAGCTTTAACTGGCTGGCGCGGGCTCCTGAGGGACAGTAATTTAGTTTTTTGGTAATGCAGTTTAAATTTTTTTTTAAGCTGCCAACATAAGGCGAGTAATTGAAAGTGAAGGTTTGGATACAGAGAACAGGGAAAGTGTTCATCCCGAGAGGTGTTTAATAAAACTCTTGTTCAATTACAAAGAATTACATTACTACGGAGACCGGGAGAATGCTTAATATTGCATTTTCACTCTACAAAGTCTCGGCTGATGTCAGAAAAAGGAAAAGACAGCCATCCAAATACATGAAAAGACCTAGTTGTTGATGTTTCTACATTCAAACCGTCAAGAAAATAATGTTTTCTGCGTCTCTGGCCCTGATGGCAAAATAAAAAAAAAAAATGCTAATTACAGTTTCATTTTATTCCAGTGCAAAATTCGAAAAGAGAACACAGAGAAATGATAGCAGCGGCGAGTAGCCAAGTCCTCAAAAGAAGCCATGCCTTTGGCATTGCCAAACCAATTTTGGGAAAACAATGGAATTGTGAAACTTACAAAAAAAGATTTAAATTAGAGGCCCTCACCCGTCAGGGTTTCCCTGACTCTTTATATGGAACACCTTTTTGTCTTTAAATGAACTTTAGAACTAAAGTTGTAAGTACAATTTTTTATTCCTTTTGACTGAGTAGAGAAAAAAGAAAAACCTTAATAAGCAACATATACCTTTAAGAGAAAAAGTAAGTGAACACTATAAAATTACCTGGCTTTTGGCATTGATTGCTATTAAAATGTGATCTGATGATCTGTCATCTAAATCACAACTTTAGACAAACATAATGGGGGACACGTATGAACTAGGCTGCGGCAGTGTTTTGGTGTGATGTCTGCCAAAAAAGCGCCAGGACTAAATTTGACAATTTAATACGATCTGCGCAAAAGGGGCACAGACCGAACATCTCAACACTTTTGTCTGCGTCGGTTTTTAGGGGGACTGATTGTTAGTGTAAAGAAATAAATTTAAAAAGTTTACAAAATGAAAAAAATATAAAAAAAACCTTTCCTATTTACCGTATAAAAGAGAATAAACAATGAAAAAATAAACATAATTGGTATCACCGCATCCATAAGTCTGATCTAACACAATATCATGATAAGAATTCTGCATGGTAAGTGCCGTAAAAAAAAGGCCAACGCACTTTTGGATTCATTGTTCCCGAAATTATCAAAAGGCATCCAGACCCTAAGACAAAAAGCAACCCCAAACCATGATGCTCCCTCCAGCATGCTTCACAGTGGAGAAGATTCCTTTTTTCCTTCAAACACAGCATAAAAAGTTCTACTTTTGTATAATTTGTCTCTAGAACACTTTTCAGAAGCACGGTGGAATATCCAGGTGACAAAAGCCACAAATGCACATCACTATGTTTGGAGGAAAATAATACAGTACACCAACATCAAAACCTCAACCCAACTACAAAGCATGGTTTGGGGTTGCTTTGCTGCCTCAGGATCTAGAAGTCTTGGTATCATTGAGGGAATAATAAATGTAAAGCTGTATCAAAATATTTTACAGGAGAATGCAAGAACAGCAGTCCATGACCTCAAGCTGAAGAGACACTTCGTGATGCAAGAGGACAAGGATTTAAATCACACAAAATGGTAAAAAAGGACAAGATTTGTGTTTTGAAATGTCTAAGTCGGAGTCCTTACCCCAACACTACCACGATGCTGTGGCACCTAAAGAGCACTGTACACACCTGGGATTGCAGAAACACTGATGAACTGAACATTTCAGGGAAGAATAGTCCAAAATTCCTCCTAAACACTGTACTTATCTTCTCTTCAGCTACAAAAAAACTGTGAAGATAATTGTGACTGAAGCGCAATATACAGGTTAATAAATTCAAGAGTTCATTAACTTTTTCTCCCTGCATTGTGGATGTTCTCTTGGTGTGTGCAATAAAAGATGCAAACAATAAAGCTATTATTGTATTAAGAAATTGTGTTTGTCTATTGCTGTAACTTAGATAACAATTGGAATACATTTTATATATAAATCAGTAGAATAATCAAGGTAATTCCATTCACTTACTTTTCCTTGCAATTCTATATAAAATGAGTTCCTATGAAATTGTCCTTCGTATGCATAAGTATGAAATCTGAAAATTAGATTGTGAATCCTAATGAGGACAATAACTGTTGTGAATGATGCTAATTTCTGCACGGTGCTGTGGAATTTGTTTGTGCTAAGTAATCACATATATGTATGTTCTATACATGTATTCTGCTCCACAAAAACTGGAGGGTCACTTGAGTGGGAATTGGATATCATGTGCAGTGGGTACGGAAAGTATTCAGACCCCTATACATTTTTCACCATTTCTTTCATTGCAGCCATTTGGTAAGATCAAAAAAGTTAATTTTTTTTCTGATTAACGTACACTCTACCCCCCATTCCTTAAAAAGAAAAAAAAACAGAAATGTAGATATTTTTGCAAATTTATTGAGCAAGAAAAACTAAAATATCACATGTTTTTTAAGTATTCGAAAACCTTTGCTGTGACAATCATACTATCTCACATTTCCTCTGTTTTTTTTTTTTCCTTGAGAGTGGTTCTACTCCTTATTGGAGTCCAGCTCAGGTTTAATTAAACTGATTAGGAAAGTCACACACCTGTCTATATAAGACCTTACAGCTCACAGTGCATGTCAGAGCACATGAGGTCTAAGGAACTGCCCAAGGAGCTTAGAGACTGAATTATGGCAAGGAACAGAGTACAGTGGCCACATGAAAGACGTTTGGGGATGGACCACAATCTTCCTCGACCGGCTGTCCAGCCAAAATTAAGCAATCGTGGACGGAAGATCCTTGGTGAGGAGGTAAGAGAAAACCCCAAGATCCTACTGCAAGCTCCAGAGATGCAGTAGAAAGATGGCTTTATGGCAGAGTGTGCTGACGGCAGCCTCTCCTCAGTGCAAGAAATATGAAAACCGCATTACAGGTTTAGCAAAAAACACATGTAGGATCCTAGACTATGAGAATAAGATTCTCTGGTTCTGATGAGACGAAGATTGAATTTTTAATGTTAATTTAAGCGGTATGTGTGAGCAAAACCAGGCAATGCTCATCACCTGCCAATACAATCCCAACCGTAAAACATAGGTGGAGCAGCATCATGCTAGTGGGTGGTTTTTCTGCTGCAGGGACAGGACAAGCTGGTTTCAATTGGAAAGGGAAAGATGAATGCGGCCAAGTACATGAGATATCCTGGATGAAACCTCTTCCAGAGTGCTCTGGACCGTAGGACTGGGCCGAAGGTTCATCTGTCCAACAAGACTATGACCCAAGCACACAGCTTAAAATAACAATGCAGTTGGCTTCAGGACAACTTGTGGCCATTCTTGGCTGGTCCAGACAGAGCCGCCGAAACTAAAACCATTGAGATTCGAGAAGACTTGAAAATTGCTGTCCTCAAACATTCACCATTCAACCTGAGGGAATGGGAGGATCTGCAAGGAAGAATGGGGAGGATCTCCAAATCAGGTGTGAAAAAACTTGTTGCATCATTCCCAAGAAGTTCATGGTGTAGTAGCTCAAAGGATGGTTTCTATTTCAATATTGAGCAGAGGGTCTGAATACTTGTGATATTTCAGCTGTTCTTGTTTAATAATTTGCAAAAAATATGCTTCTATTTCGTTTTTTTTTCTTTCAGATGGAGGGGGTGGGGGACAGACGATGATACATAATGGAGCAAAAAAATTAACTTTTTTGATCTTACCAAATGGCTGCAATAAAACAGAGAGTGAAAAATTGAAAGGGGTCTGAATACTTTCCGTAATAACTGTATGTTTCTGGAATTATGCATTTAGGGGGACATGTATGAACACTGTCTTGGTCTAAGACAACTAAGCAACCAATCAGAGTTCCCCTTTCATTTTTTTCAGAGCACTATATGAAATGAAAGGGGAGTTCTGATTGGTTACTATGGGAAACAAAGAAAGTCTTAGACCTAGACAGTTTTCATGCATGTAGCCCTTAGTCTTGTAAGGTGAGTAAATTTGTATGCAGTGAGTTTCCCGTATGCTGGCCAAAGACAACTGCTATGACAGTGTTACAGCAAGCAATGGAAAGAATTTGGTACCTGTCCCCCTTTCACAACGGGCCCCATAGAAGTTGTTTGTTCTGCCTCTATGGTTGATACATCACTACCTAAGAAAACATGTATGTTCACATGCAGGCTCGGACTAGCCCACCGGGGAGTCGGTGGATCCCCCGGTGGACCCCGAGCTCCTGTGGGCCCCAGAAGCAGTGCTGCCGCTCCCCGGGGCCCGGCCGCCGCATCCTATGAATAAACGCCCGGGCCCTGTTTCCTGAGTGCTCAGAGACAGGGCACGATAGTCAGGGACTAATGTCCTCGACTCTTGGGGCTGCGCGGTGTCAGCAGACCAGAACGCTGCTAGCGGTCCACTCTGCTGTACACACTGGCAGGCATAAGGCATTAGGCCTTAAGCCTGCTAGGTGCCGGCCTGTAGTGGTGACGTAGGCGACACGGTAACGTCACATCACCACGCCGCCGATGCCGGGTGCCACTAGAAGCCGGCGGGCAGCCCGAGGCATCCGGGAGTGGGAGAAAGGTAAGTTGTTGTTGTTGTTTTGTTTTTTTTTAACTCCCTAAAGGAGCCCTGACTCCCTACAAACTAAAGGGGGCCCTAACTACCTAAAACTAAAGGGGGTCCTTACTACCTAAAAATAAAGAGGGCCTTAACCATATACAAACTAAAGGGGCCCTAACTGCCTAAAAATAAAGGGGCCCTAACTACATACAAACTAAAGGGGACCCTAACTGCCTGCAAACTAGCTAAAGGGGGCCCTAACTACCTACAAACTAAAGGGGGCTCTAACTACCTGCACACTAGCTAAAGGGTGCCCTGACTTCCTTCACACTAGCTAAAGGAGGACCCTAACTACCTGTATACTAACTAAAGGAGACTCCAAACTGCCTGTATACTATCTAAAGGAGACCCATAACTGCCTGTATACTACCTAAAGGAGGCCCCAAACTGCCTGTGTACTACCTAAAGAAGGTCCTAACTGCATGTATACTACCTAAGGGAGGCCCTAACTGTCTGTATACTACTTAAAGGGAAGCCCTAACTCTCTGTATACTACCTAAAGGAGGCCCCTAACTGCTTGTAGCCTATATAAAGGGGGCCCTAACTACCTACAGCTTACCTAACTGGGGGCAACCACCTAAATGTAGCCTATCAATTTGCCTAACTGGGGCCTGCTTATCTACCTGGGGGCTTTTTACCTACCCACCCGTGGTTAGGTACCCTCCAACCTACCTGGGGCTGGCCTACCAACTTATCCAGTGGGGGTCTACCTACCTAAATAGGGCCTATCTAGTTACCTGGGTCCTTGCACATTTGCCTACCTACTTAGGGTCTTACCTACCTACTTAGGGTCTTGTTTATCTACCTGTAATATAATTGAGAGGGCAGCAGTCCATAGTTGTAGCATTATTTGCAGGGGGTTAGTCCTCTCCCCACAATCCAATCCCTTAGGATACTAGGCCTCTAAGTTATGGCTGGTACCTGTTCTCCCACCCCTGGGAAGTTTGTACAGAAGTGGGAATAGGTAAAGGGGTGCTGGAAAAGTGAGGATTCTAAGATGTTTCTGTGATAGATTGTGCAAGGACGAGTGGTGGCCGGGAGTAGTTGTCATGGTGATCTGGACTGCATGGAGAAGAAAAGGGAATAAGACAACTCATAAGAGAAGAGAATGACTCATCAGATAAGACGTCTCTAGTGAGTCCCTGGATGTCAATGGTTATTTTAGTTCTATAATGGATCAGTGCTGTTTTCACTGTAATGTGATGTGACCGGACCACTATGTGGTCTCCATATGGTGTTTTAGGTTACATTGGCGCGAGTATCGTGGCAGTGTACACTTATCCCTGATTGTAAAAGTGAGGGAACACCTGACCCTGTGGTAGGTGTTAGACTTTTACTTTCTTGCTGGTGTTTATTTTAGAAGGTGGTGAGGTGCGTGACCAAGGGAAATGTGGAGGGGGATATTGTATGTGGGCTGGAGGAGGACATGGATGGAGCTACTTAGCCATGTGCCTATGATATGTTAGACTGACAGATGTGTGAGACAGACAGATATATGACTCGCTTGGTATTGTACTACACAATACAGTTCTGTTTTGCACACTGTATTATGTGGTAAAATGGGCGCATTTATGTCCAAGAGGCCGGTAATATTTTCATATACAGTAGCTGTGGGCCCCCAAGATCAACTCCCCTGTGGGCCCCTGACCCCCCAGTCCGACACTGTTCACATGTGAGCTAAGAAGAAGTTTTACTATAGACTATTACTGATGGTAAATTTGAATGCAGCCTAAATTGTTGAAGTTTCATATATTTAACCCCTTACCGCACCTGGACGTATGGGTATGTCCCAGTGCCGGTAATGGGATTTGTAGCGGGATTGCTGTGCGATCCCACTACATAGCTGCTGGTTGTTAGCTGCTTATTGCAGTTAACACTTGGCCGTTACAGCGCTGGATGGTGCTGGCTGTAACCTATTAGACGCCGAGGCAAAGCACCAAGTACCATACCTCACTTCAATCTGGGCACCCGCGGCAAAATCGCAGGCTCCCGATCAGTTAACATGGCAGCTGGAAGCCTTGTGAAGGCTTCCATCGCCACCATGTTTTCTGTGTTACTACTTCCTGCCTAGGGCAGGAAGTAGAAAGAACACCATATTTGTACACCCTAATGCATTGTATTAACTCAGTAACTCTAAAAAGTTTTTCTCAGCAAGAAAGAAAAAACAGAGACTGAGAAACAGGCTGATAAGACACAGCAGGGAGTGGTGTCACCAGCCAAGTCACTACTAGAGCAATGTAGAGCAATTATTTGGTTAAAAGTTTTTTTTTTTTTACCTTTGCCTAAAAATTTAAAGCTAATCATTGAGATGGGAAATCCAGTTTAATGGTGAAGCTAACACACTTTTCCCTTAACATTTAAAAGAACGACACTCTCATATGTATTTTTCTTATCTAAAGGAGGATAGAATCTAAGAAAAAGTTAGGGAAGTCTTCCGCCTCTATATTTTGCCAAGATCCCTTTCTCCTTTTTGAAAAGTTAATATAAGATGGGCAGGGGGCATGAAGGTCAAGTAAACTAACAAGGATGTAAAAGACAAGATGCCACCCAGAGAAGTCATTCACTATCAAGTCAGCTATTGGCTAGCAGTGGCTTAATTAAGCCTAGATCCTATATGCACATGTGTTACATATATTCTCTACAACTGAGTAAAGCATGCTATCAATTTGTACCATGTAATGCATTTTCCTAGGCTATATGTTCATCTACAAGCTGCACGTGTTGCACATATGATATGGAGAAACAGCTTGTCCCCTTAGGTCCCAGAATTTGGATAGCCCAAACTGAACCAAAATAAAACTTTGGATGATATAGGCCGCTCAACAGAAATGGCAATTAATATCGTATTTACTTTGGTTAAGCTATGGGCATACAGAAGAACTGCTATACTTTCATTATTTTTACTGTGATGAATGCTAAATAATCCCAACATGATTCTGTTTAAATGAGGGCACAGGCTAATGTTTGCACTGTGTGGCACATAAGAGTGTAAGCCCCAAAAAGTGTAAATTCAGATCTGAAGAAATCCAACTGGTATGGGGAATAGCCCTTTCAACACTCACATCAATTATATCCTTTGATAAGTACAAAGTATCTTCAAGTTATTAGATCATAAATCTTCAGCTATTCAATTAGAATGGCTGGGAGATTTACTGACGCTTCAGGGACTACAGAAAACCATTAGCGTTTATTATCATAAGTAAAGGCATTTGCTGGAATCTAGTTGTAGGTCATGAGCAGCAGCTCATCTCCGCACAAATACACATGTAGGATCTTATTGACTCTGCCAGTGAGAAACTAGCCCCGATTCATTAATTCTAGACACTGCAAGTGCACGCTTTGATTCCTAATAACCCCCATTTTCTATTGCCAAAGTAATGACCATTCCCACATAATCTATTACTCCGGTGCTACTTATTTGTAAGTGAAAATGGAATTTAAATGCTTCGTTCTTTCTAATGTAATAGATTAGGATTTAATCTGCCTTCTCATTTCGAGGAGTGTTGAGTATTAATTGGGGTAATTTAACTTGCCCTTGGGACTCTACAATGTGTACACCTTCAAAGTACAGTAGAACCTCATTTAAGAAAAATGTAATTATGACGCATGTACAATGGAATTACCCAGTAGCAGCTTGACACAATCTAGTGAAAATATGGGTTTCTATTGGGAGGGGTGAAGTGTCTGAGAAACCTTCAGCAATGTAACTACAATGCAGGAATAAGGTTGGTAATGAGTTTTATGAACTCCTTGATTATACTTATTGGATAGATTACAAATGTGCTCACATTTCTGAAAGCAGAATGATGAGTGTACTGGCCACAAGAGCCAGTCATTGCTAGCGGAGGCTCATACATATAAATGATATCTCTGGCTCCGCACCATGAATGATGATCAACCTTTAATGAGGGCAAAATAATTGTCACCACGGCGAGGGATCACTGAACCTTATTGAAGAGAGAGCGGCGTACATGAATGTTCAGTGTATCTATTGGGCAGATAAGGATGTAGTATGTCCTAATCTTCTGTAGACATGAATTTTTAATATTATGTCTGATCCTGGGTGCCTGATGCCAGTATGTTCTCCTTATTATTTAATTATAATCCCTATCTACAATGCTACTCGTAAATCCAGCAACCACTGCATCTTATTGCTTATGCTCAATGTATAATGGGCTTACAGTAAATACTTAAGTGGGAATATTTTAAGAATAGTGCTTTATACATTGGCCTTAATCCACAGTATACAAAAGAGAAATGTGCCAAATTCATTAAGAATTGCACACCCTTTAAAAATGTAAGGTAATTTTTGATTGTCTGTGTGCCAGAAAGCAAAATTGTACAGACATAGATTTATACCAATGCACCATAATTTATACCAGTTTTTGGTATATGGTAAATCTGTTGGTCCGTGTGAGTGTGTACCCCTTCCTGCTAAACCACATTCACACTTCTCACCATTTGTTACAGGAGAAGAGCAAAATGGCGAAAAAACTGCAAATTATGCCAAAATGGGTGACTTTTATGTGCCAGAAAACTAGTGTAATCAATTAAAGGAGTGTTCCATTTTTAGAAATTGCTTGTTGGCCAGTTGGGGAGGTTATAAAATAAGAAAAAAAAATCACCTTTTAAACCCACTTGTTCCAGTGCTGCCGCCGCTTCCGATACTCCTGGCCAATGACGTCACCATTCATCGTTAACATGAACCTGCAGATATTTACAGGCACCAGTGGTCACTTCCAGAATATATAGCATGTGACTACTGAAGACTGGGATTGGTATGTGACCACTGATTGTGACGTGTACCAAAACCGATGGCAGCACTATGATATACGGAATTAAAAGGTATTTTATTTTTATTTTTTATTTTATATTCTCCCTGACTGGCTAACAATGATATTTTGAAATTGAAAACTTCAATTCCCCCTGCATAACAGCTTTTATAGTTATCAGAATCTAAAAATCAAAGTTTAACTACTTGTTTAATCTCACAAAAAAAAGTCCACCAGAAAATGTAGCATTGTCCCTAATCCTTTTATAATCTTATTAGAAAACATACTGGAATCAACAATCATTGTCTTAAAGTGGCTGTGACATTGGGACTAGTCTTGTCCATACTTCCAGATAAGCATGTAGACATTATAATAGGAATCCAGAAAAGGGGACCCTCTCTATAGTACAAGTGAGCAGCTCCTGGTCTGGTGAACACAGCCTATCCACGTACTATCTGGAAGGTTGATTGCTTGAATGACTACATTGACTCTTCAAGGGCCACTGCAGGGGAAACATATGGCTGGTAGCAACTTACCTCAAGATAATATGTTGATGTTAACTTGATCCATGCTTTACCCTTTTAATCAACATAAAACATTCGATAGATCAGTCATTGATAATATGTTAATCCGGCCTTTCTGAAATTTCAGCTATGTCTTCTATCTGACTTAGAATTTGTTTTTTAACTATAACCTGCCGGTTGGTACTAACTTTAAATTTTAGAAATAACTTCCTATTTCATGGTTAGAAATCTGACCTCAAACACGCAGCTGTAACCTCAAAGAACATGCAGCTTGTAAAAATGTTGAATGGTTTCCTGTTCTGGGCAGAGCTTATATGACATATGTATCCCTTGCATATGCTCCTTGTGATTACTCCATATCAGTGGTCTTCAACTATAGCCTATGGCTATGAGGGAATTCTAATCATATTAGTTTTCCCACAGCTGTAGATTCAAACCAATTGGAGACCATATGTTGGTCACGTTACTCATAAAACTGCAGCTCTCAGTCAAAATCATGCTGAGAATTGTTCCTTTCCTATCATCCTGTTTGATTATGTGACAATGACCTACTTTCTCAGAATCGAAGTCCTACTCATAACAAGGAAACTTTCGCTATAATGTTTCAAGATGACAATACCATATTGAATTTAAAGGTCGTCTGCCAAGAGTTGCCCAGATGAGCCAAAAGGGTATAATGAGAAACAAAGGGACTGGTGAGTCATGCAACCTTTCACCCTTATGGCTACAAATTCAACAATTGTAGCTCTGTCTAGGGGTATATAAATCAGCACTATATTGTTTACTGCCTGTAATAATGTGCTACAGACAGACAATAACAGCTCTGTTGGTGTATTTCACAGTGCATGTTCTCTGTGCATTATGTCTAATTGATTTAGTTGCCCTGAAGGTCTTGTTTCATAGGTCCTTCTATGCAGCTCATACTGTTTTACTGTTAGATTTTATGGGGCATAAACACCTCCCTCCTCTGATCCATTAAGTGTACCTCTAACAATATTCCTCAGTCAGAACTCTTATGTTACTCGCCATATGTTCATAAAGATTGCTCTAATGGAGCTTTGTGAATTTAGTTTTTAGCACCACCAAACACAATCAAATTAGTCAATGGGACAGATTTGTTAAGCGTTTGACGTCCTCTAAGTGCACTATAAGTGTGTTGATAAACTAGCATATACACCAATAAGGCATAACATTAAAACCATCTGATTAATACTGTGAAGGTCTAGCTTTAGCCACCAAAGCACCTTGATTTTGGCTCCACAAAACCTTTGAAGATGTACTGTGGCATGTAGTACCAAGACTGCAATATCAAATCCTTAAACTTCTGTAAGTTATGAGGTGAGGTCTTCATGGATTGAACATGTTCTTTAGCATAGCCTAGTTCATTTTGATTGAGATCTGGGAAATTTGGAGGCCAATCAATACCTTAAGCTCTTTGTCATGCTCCTCAAACCCTTACTGAACAATTTTTGCAGTGTGGAAGGTACATTATCCTGCTGCAAGAGACCACTGTTATTAGGGAATACCTTTGTTATGAATGGGTATTCATGGTCTGTAGCAATGTTTAGGTAGGTGGATACAGGTCAAAATAACATCCACATCAATGTCAAATTTACCAAGTAAAATATTTCGTATAGCATCACACTGCTTGCCTTCTTCCCATAATGCATTCTAATGTCATCTCTTCTCCAGTAAGCAATGTACGCACACCTGGCTGTCCACCTGTTGTAAAAGTCAATGTTGTTTCTCAGACCAGGCACCTGCTTCGATTGCTCCATAGAGAGGCTAACCCAGTTGTCTAGCAATTACAGTTTGGGCCTTGTTAGGGTCAGTGAGATTTTTAGGCAAAGTTCACACAATGTGGTTAGTTCCTGGTCAAATAACTTTCTTTGCCCCAGTTATCCAAATTTGTGGCAGAAATGCTGAGGTTTCGCTGCAATTACAGAAAACCCACAATCTCATTGAAGCATGAAAACTCAGCTGTATTCTTGCCCATTTGTCTTTCTTTCAACAAATCCACTTTAGAAACTGATAGTTCACTTGCTGCCTAATGTATCCCACCCTTGACAGTTACCCTTGTCATAAGATAATAAATGTTATTCACTTCAGCTATCAGTGGTTTTATTGCGATCAATGTATTTCAATGTTATTTAACAAAACCTAAAGGGGTTGTCTCACTACAAGGATTGTTTTTTATGTTAAAGTCCTTGCAAAAACAAGTCACTTTGCAATATATGTCCATTAACAGTGTCCTGCCTATTCCTAGATATTCTCTCTTGTATGGGCTGCATCAGCTCCTCAGGTCGCTATAGCTACAGTCCTGTTTGATCTCTCCTGATAGGCTGCCAGTACTGGTTGCTATAGCTACAGACCTGGCTTCTATTGCAGCCTATTAGAAGCCAGTGAATTGAATTCAAAATGAAATCAAGAAAACAGGACTGAGGTAAGATGAATCAATGTAGTGAGACAACCCCTTTAACACAAAAAAAATAAAAAATTATAAAAGACATTTTAAAACTTTTCGATATTGTCATGTCACGCTTGACCACATGGGACTTCAACTTGTTTGTTTGGTGCCATTGCCCCTATAGTGTTAGTTAAGCCCTAACCAACCTAATGATTACACTGTTGCCTATTTGGCTTCGGATATGCTGACTACCTGACAGTCTTTCTTTTTTAATATGAATGGTTAAAGGGCTTTTCCCACCTCAGACATTTGTGGCATATCAATAAGATAAGCCATAAACAGCTGATAGATTTGGGTTCCACCCCCAAAAGTCCCCAAAGAGAATGGAGAGCTAGCCGCGCATGCAAGTAAATCACCATTATATTATATGGCAGATCTGAGGAGAGAATAGTGAGAGTGCTTGGCTCTACTCAGAATTCCAAATGAAATGAACGCAGAACTCCCAATAAAAAACAGCCAAGCAGCCGGAAGTATCATTGGTTTTTAGTAACCTCAGAAATCTAAAAGTCTATTTTTTTTCTAGTACGGTTTTATTTCTGCATGCTTTATAGTTGCACCCCATATTTGGGTCTAAATCTCATCTGCTTTAAATGTCCACATCCTACATACTTTTATGTGTATGAACATTGATTTTGATGGTGATTTTCATCCATACATTAAACCTATTATGAGACTAATCTGGCTAAGTATGTAATGAATTAAAGGGGTTTTGCCACGATGTAATGTTGATGTGGGATCCTCCAAAATGGGTATTTAATCACTTTTCATTTGGGTCAGTATAGCCATGTAGAGTAGTGAACCATATCTGTAAGTGAACCAGATATGAAAGTGATGTTCTTAATCAGGTATCTGAAATAAAACCGAACTTGTTTGATTGAACCCAGAGCCCTTAAAAGCAATGATCTGATCTTTTTCATCTTTCACAGGTAGTTAATTGTAATTGGACAAACCCTCCATCATTTGTCTCTGCTGTATATGTATAATTCTGTGCGTGTTTGGTATGTTGAATTGTGATTGTGGACTAACCCCCCCACATTTGTCTCTGCTGTTATGTAAAATTATGTGCTGTTTTGGTTGTTAAATTTGTAAATAGTGGCTAAAACCTCCCATCATTTGTCTCTGCTGTTTATGTAAAATTTGCTGTGCTGTGTTTGGTATGTCGAATCCCTGATTTCCCCCAATCTCTGTTGAATTTTCCCGTGTTTATTTGTTTGCTAGTGACCTGACTTTCTGCCCCTGTAGTTATCCTCTGCTGGCTTTTTTGTAACTCACCCATTGCGGCAGCTGGGCCCACTGATTTAATAAAATGAACCCCACATAGGATTGTTAAATTATTTAGTTGGGGTCAGTTTTGACCATTTGGGTCGAAAATAGCCATGTGAGTAGTGAAACCTATTAAAAGTAAACCCAGATTAAAGTGATAGTTTTGAATCAAAGTATCTGAAATAAAACCGAATTTAGAAGGGAAAGGGGAAAAAGGGGGGGCTGGAGGAACGCCTTTTCTTGAAAGTATTTTTGGTTATAAAAAAAAAAACCTATAAACCTTTTCACTTTGCTGTTTCTTGCACCCCATCTACCCCCTGGTTTTCCCCCCTTTTATTGCCCCTGAGAATTTACCCAATCAGGCCTCCCCCCATCCTCCCCCTGTGTACACCCTTCTTTCCCTTTTCAAAACCAAAACCCCCTGATCAATATTGTGCCAAACCCCCCATATCATCATGAACATCTGCGTATCTTTTCTTTCTCCTGCTTTTTGAGGTGACTCTTCCTCCCCCCCGGCCCACCCCCTTACTGCTCACCCCACTCCTCCCCCCATAGAAAACCCTGCTAAACTAATTGCTATTCGCTGTACTCTTTTCCAGTCCCTTGAAATGTGCTTTGGAAGCCTGATCCCGTCTGCAACAAACTCACTGCTGTTTTTGACCGTTTCTCTCCAACTCCCCAACCTGCACCCTCACAGAAACATGGCTCCCCTATCTGAAACCGCTTCCCCTTTCCCCTCTCACATATGGCGGCCCAACTTCAAACACCCCCAAACCTGAGAACAGGCCCGGGTGGGGGGGGTTGGGAAAATTCCTTTTCCCCCAGCACTTACCGGTCCTTCCTCCCGCACCCTACTAAAATTTCCCCCCCTTTGAGATACACACCCTCAACTCCCTTTCAGCCATTTTCCCTCAGACTCCGGTTCTGTACAGACCCCCCCGGCTCCCCCCATTTTTGGATCTTTGCTGCCCGGCTCCCTCACTTCCCCTCTACAAAATACCCACTTCATCGTGGGTGACTTTAACATCCCTATTGATGACCCTGTTCCCTCTGCCTCTAATCCTTTACTAACCTCTTCTCTAGGGCCCCTTCGCAGTTTATAACTCTCCCCCCCACAAGGAGGGGAAATCTCTTGATTGGTTTTTTGTAAAAAAAAAAAAAAAAAAAAAAAAAAAAAAAAAAAAAAAAAAAAAAAAAAAAAAGTTCCTCAATCCCCTAACTTTAATAATTCTCCTTACACTCTCTCTGATCCAATTTTTATTTCCTTCACTATTACTAAATTTCACCCATCATGGAAAACCCGCCCATCCCCACAGAATATCCCCCTAAACACCAAAGGGAAATTTAAGACCCTCAGTCCCACTGCCTCCAATCTCCCCCCTCTCCTGCCCTACCTGGGTCCAAAAAGTATAAGAAACTTTTCCCCCACCCTGGACACTTGGCACCGTCACACACCCACACCCAAATCAGACACCCCCAGCTGGCACCCCCCAGACTCGCCATCTGCAGCGATGTTCCAGATGTGTTTGGGGGGTTTTGGGGGAATCATGAGTGAAAATACTGGGAGGGTGGTACATGGAGGTGCAGGAACAGGGCGCTAGCGGGTAACAGTAAGAAAAAAAGGGGAGGGGAAGAGTGTCAGGGGTTTCCTAAACTGGTCACCCAACAAATTTGCAAAATTGGCGGTGAGGGGGGTATCGGTAGAATTTGCATTTTTGGGACAAGACACTACCCTGTCTGCTCCGTAAGTGGGGAATAGGGGTGAGGTCAGGCTAACAGGGGCTAGTATTGGGGACTCAATTATTAGGGGCACAGACAGGGCACAAAGACCGAGGGATGTCGAACATTGAGTTGTTTACCTGGGTGCCGGGTCGACAATATCGTGGGAATCGGTTGACAGATTGCTGGGTGGGGCTGGTGAGAATCAGGTGTCATGGTCCACTATTGAGCACCAATGACTAAGTTAGAGGCAGGTGGAGTCCTTAAAACTATATTCAGGACTTAGGCCAAAAAGCTCAGTGCAAGGAACACACCAAGGTAGCATATTTTCAGAATTATTACGCTGTTACCACGAGCCACACCAGAGAGGTCAGCGGAGATTAGAGAAGTGAATAAGTGCTACAAAATTGTGGTAGAAAGAGATTTGGGTTTTTGGAACTGGGCTGACTTCTGTCATGCTACAGACTCTATGCTAGGGATGTGGCTTCACTAAATAGGGGAGGGTGCCAGCGGTATTGGGGGACAAAATTGCCAGGAAGTTGGAGAATATTTAAACTAGGACATGGGGGGGAGGGTACTACACATATAGCATTCAAATATATGAAGATTAGAGAGCTGGAATTAGGAATAAAACAGAGGAGTGGAGTGGAGGAGTAGAGGGGATGTAGCAATGAGATAATGCAGAATCAGGAGCAAAGGAATAAAAACTGAAAAATCTATAAATTGCATGCTGACCAATGCCAGGAGTCATGACCATCAAAATTAATGAACTAGAATAAATTAATAGCTTAAGAAAAATATGACATAGGGGGGATAACTGAGACATGGCGGGACGAGAGCTGACGACAGGGCGGTTATAACTTGCTGGTTACAGTCCTATTAGAAAGGACCGTAAAGACCGGGAAAGTGGGAGGTGAGTCTGAGTCTCTTGTAAAATCCTGTCTGAAGCCAAACACTGCTGTAAGAATATATGGTACAGGTAAATGAACATTTGGAATCATATATGGTAAAGTAGACATGAGGTAGACATAACATATAAAAACTTAATAGGAGGTCTTCTATAGCCCCCAAATATAACAAACCATGGAAGATGTACTCCTCAGGACAATTAGTATGAGGCGGTTTATTTATTCTTTTTTTTTTTTTTTTTTTTTTTTTTTTTTTTTTTTTATTTTTATTTTTTTTATTTTTTCTTCTAACAGAATGAGTTATTATTATGGGTGACTTTAACTATCCAGACATCCATTGGAATCTGAAGCTTGTAGCTCACATAAAGGAAACAGGTTTTTGTCAATAAATAAAGATAATACCTGTGCCAAATTGTGCCGGGAACAGACTAGAGGGAAAGGCCCTTCTAGACCTAATATGAACTAATAGACCTGACAGAGTAACAAATGTTCAGGGTTACAGGGCGCACCTAGGGGAATAGTGACCATAATATAAAAAATTTCAGTTATCCTTCATAGAGTTTTTTGTCAAGGAGCACAAAAACACTGAATTTTTAGGAAGGCTAATTTTATTCTGCTTAGGGCAGGCCCTAAACCGTATTGACTGGGACAATGTGTTTTAAAATATGGCAGAACTAGATAATAAATGGATAATTTTTAAAACATATCCTAGGCTACCACAGGGAGAGGTACATACCTTATGTATTAAAAAAATTAGAAACATGTGATGGGGGTGGGGGCGGAAATATGGAGGAAGGAAAAAAAAAGGCGGGTAGTAGGAAGGAAAAACATCCAAAAATTTTTTGTTTTGTTGGATCAACATGGATGTAAAAGAGGCAAAAAAAACAAAATAAAGCGTTTATCACCTACTAAAAACAGGAGGGCATCGGTTGAAGAGGCACTAAGAAGCTATAGGGAAAAAAATAAAGTTTGTTAAATATAGAATAAGGAGCAAGCTGGAGACTGAAAGACATATTGCTATAGAAAGTAGAAACTAACCCCAAAGTATTTTTTTTAACTAGTATAAATAGAAAAAGATTAAAACAGAAAATGTTGGCCCTTTTGAAAATACTGAGTGGAGAGACAGTTAAAGTGCGACGAGGGAAAAAAAAAAAGGCAAAAAACGTAATAAAACTTTTTCTCCACATATTTACCGAGGAGGATGACTTCCTGTGAACAAGAATGTGGTAAACGCGAACTTAAAAGTTTCCCTTGTCTAAGACCCAGGAAGTAAGTGCAGCACCGGTCCCTTAGGAAGATTAAAATAGACAAATCCCCAGTCCAGAATGGCAAACTCACATGTTCCTAAGAGATTTAAGTGATGTCCCATCAGATAGGCACCCTATTCCTAATATTCATGGACTGTCTAAGTTAACGGGGTATGTCCAAAGGAATTGGCGCATAGCAATGTGGTGCCAATAACAAAAGGAGGTCAAAAAGTGAATCCAGGAAACTATAGTCCAGTACGCTTAACCTCTTTTTATGTAAAATGTATTTTGAGGTTCTCAGAGATGCCTATCCTGGAGTATCTCATTGAAAATAAATGGTATAACGAGCCGTTCCACCTGGGTCATGAAGAGATCGGCCTGCTCAGACTAATCTCATCATCTTCTATTAGGAAGTCAGTGCTAGACTGGATCGGGTGAGGTCAATGGATGACCATATACTCTAGATTATCTAAAGCATTTGATACGTTGCCACATAAAAGGTTGGTAAATAAAATGAGAATGCTTGGACAGGGAGGAAATGTTGTGGCAAGTGGTAAGTAACTGGCCTCACTGATAAAAACAAAGGGGTAGTAATTACGGTACATACTCAAACTGGATCGCTGTAACTAGGATGGGGTAACCACAGAGGGTACAGTTTTGTCCCTATCCGTCTTAACATTTTCATTACTGATTCATACACATGGTAATACACAAGAAGAATATCGATCTTTGTGTGCAGACGATACTTTGGGGGGAAGCTCTGTAAAGTAAACAAACACAATATAGGTATAATATTGGTTATTACGAAAGGGATCTGGATCGTTGGAGGCCGGGCAGTGAAATGGGGGGGGAGCCCCCCAAAAAAAGATGCGGTTTAACACTGATTAAGATGCAAGTTTAATGCACATGGGGAAGAGTAAATCCATTACAATGATTACATGTTAAATTGGAAAAACCTGGTAAAAGTGACATTGCAGTAAGAACATGGGAATCCCTATGGTGGACAGTAAACTTAATTGTAGCAGCCAGTGTCAGCAGCAGCAGCCAAAGCAAATAGGATCATGGGTGCAATTAAAGGGGCAAAGATGCACCATGAATGAAGCATTAATTCTCCATTTATACAAGTCAACTGAGGTTAGACCCCACATGGAATATTGTCTACAGTTTTTGGTGGCACCAGTGCACAGGAAAGACATTGTAGAGCTTGAAACATTACAAAGTTAGCGGGCAACTAAAATAATAAAAGGACTGGTGACTACAGTATCACAGAAAGAATTGGCAAGATTAGGGTTATTTAGGTTTTAGATGAAAAAAGGCTCGGGGAAATAATAAATATGATTTAAATACATCAAATGGTCAATATAGAGATCTCTCCCAAGATTTATTTATACACAGGGCTGAAACAAGAACAAGGGGCATCCTTTACGTCTTTGATGTGTGTAACGAAAGTTTCTACAAAACAAAGAAAGGGATTCTTTACTGTAAGAGGCGAGAGAGACTGATGGAATTACTCTGCCAGAGGGACTTCTGTCATGGTGAATCCAATAGCCAAGTTCTTAAAAGTTGGGAGCATTTCTGGAGCGAATAATATACCAGTTCAGTGACTAGGTAATCAGAATAGGGTCATTTGGTCCTAGGGATTTTTCTGATTGCCAGATTGGTCAGAAGGAATTTTTTTCCCCTAAAATGAGGACAATTGGCTTATTCTACCTCAATGGGGTTTTGCCTTCCTCTGGATCAACACTAGCACAACAGCTGAACTAGATGGACGACTGTCTTTTTTTAGCCTTACAAACTATGAAACTAAGAACTATTGAAGTCGAAGCTACCCTGCAGACTTTCCCACTACAAATTTATGCTCAGGACGTTAATCAAACTTGCCCTTCACAGCTCCAAACAAAAATATTTTCACCTCCCTCATCGTAAACCTTACACAACAACCCTAAACGCTTTTTGACACCATCCACGCCCTTCTAGGCCTAAAGCTCAGGCCCCGTTCTCTGACCTCCATGCTGAAGACCTGGCCACGTCACTTCAAAGAGAAAATTGAACAAAATCCGGCAAAACATCTCATCACAAACCCCAAGCAACGCCATCTGGTCCCTGCCCGCACACCCCCAGCCTACTCTCAGCTCTGACCCGACACAGAAGAAGAATGTCCAGGCTTCTGCAGTCTGCGCGCCCCACCACCTGCTCTAGTGAACCCCATTCCCTCCCACCTTGACCAGTCTATTCTCCAGCTATCACTCTCACATAACTGCAATCTGAACCTCTCATCTTCCCACTGGGATCTTTCCAACTTCCTTAAACATGCGGATTATAACTCCCTTACGAAAAAGCCCACACTGGAGCCCATCTGCGCTGATAACTACCGACCAGTCTCCTAACCTGCCCTTTCATCTCCAAACACCAGGAACGCTTAGGTCTACTCACGCCAATCCACTATCTCTCCCACTAACACTCTTCTTGACTGCTGCAATCAGGTTTCCGCACCTAGCACTCAACTAAAGTCTCAATGATCCCTGTCAGCTAAATCTCAGGCAACTTCCTCGTTGCTGCTTCTTCTGGATCTCTCTGCAGCTTTTTGATACTGTTGATCACCAACTTGCTCCTCAGCATGCTCAGCCACCATTGGCCTCCAGGGCCTGCTCTCTCTTGTTCTCATCTACTTCTAACCGCTCCTTCAGTGTCTCAGTTGCAGGTTCTACCTCCTCCTTCCTTCCTCTTGCTGTTGGGGATTCCTCAGGATCCGTCCTTGGTCCTCTCCTCTTCTCAATCATACAGCCCCCATTGGACAAAACCATCAGCCAAGATTTGGCTTCCAGTACATCTCTACGCTGATGACACCCATTATACACCTCCTCCCGAGACATCACTCCTGCACTGCAACAAAACACCATGGACTGCCTTGTCTGCTGTCTCTGTCATCATGTTCCACCCTGTATCTTAAACTAAACCTCACTAAACCTCACTTTCTAGGTCCATCCCATCCATCACTAACAGACCTTACCCCTGCCTTTCTGTCTCATGTGTGTGGCATCCACCACACACCATAACTCCTAGGCAGCCAGGCCCGCCTGTCTGGGTTAAACTAGATTTCCGATCTGTCTTTCATCTCCTATATCCAATCCTTCCCGCTCCTGTCACCTGCACCTCAAAAACATCTCTAGAATCCTTCCTTTTCTCACTGTGAAAACAACTTCAAACTCTCATTGTTGCTCTTATTCATTCTCGTCTCGACTACTGTAACTCCTTGCTTACGGTCCCTCCCTCATTGCAAACTCTCCCCTCTCCAATCGTTCTGAATGCCAGCAGCCAGCTGTCTTTCTTTCCAGCCGCTATACTGATGCCTCTACCCCTGTTGTCAGTCACGCACTGGTTTGCCTATCAGTACAGGATACAACATAAACTCATCACCTCTCACTCATAAAGACTCCACAACGCTGCTTCACCCTACATCCCTCCCTGATCTTCTGTTCTACCACCCTACCCATTCTCTCCGCTCTGCTGATGATATCAGTTTACACTCATCAATCATCCGAACCTCCCATGCCCGTCTCCAAGTACTTCACACGTACGTGCACTAGTTCTCTGGAACATAGCTACCGCGGCGAATCAGCACACTCAGAACTCTCATAGCTTTTAAACGGGCCCTGAGAATCATCTTCCTCAACTCTGGCCTACAGAATCCTAATATGACCTAACACTCCTCCCCCCACAACTCCCTTGCGCACTCAATCTCATATTCAGCACTTAACTGTATATAGATTTGTACGGTTTTGGGAGGCAGGTTCATCCGAAATCTACATAAAACAACCCCATATTTTATGTCCATCATGGCTGACCATTGTAAATCATATCACTCTTACCCCTTTCGTCTCTCCCGTACACCCTAATAGATTGTAAGCTCTACGAGCAGGGCCCTCTCACCTTGTGTCTCATCTGTAAGTAGCTTTTCATTGTGCAATGATTTCTTTTGTCTGTACCTACACCCTCCAAATTGTAAAGTGCTGCGGAATATGTTGTCGCTATATAAATAAAGATTAGTATTATTATTATTATAATTATTATTTTCTAAATATATGTGATTAAAAAAAGTTAAGCCGCTGAGAGCTACAGCCTTAATCAGATGCTTTTAGTTTCCTGAAAGTTTACATTAGACACTGACAGGAGCTGATATGGCGTGTTTGCACTTCTTATCTGATGACAGGGAACATGAAGGAGCTTGCAAGGGATTGTGGAGAAAGATCCTGTATCTTTTGTATAGAGAATCCACTTGTTGTAATTATTTGAGTAAACATTGCAGACTCTCTCTGCTTCCTGGCTGCTCAGTCTCCACTCCCTCTCCCCCCTGCAGCCCATTCATGACACTGCATGCTTTGTTTATCTTTTCTCCGGAGCAGATAAGGGGTAAGGAACTCACTTCTTGGTAAAGCCCCTTTAAGGACTGTATTATGGTACATACATGTGAACCATATTCCCTGGGGCTTTCACTACGTTGAGGACCTAGACAGCTTCCACCACTCACTCTCCTTGATGGTTGTTCTATTATCCCATCTAGAAAAAAAAAAGATGAAGAGTTGGTTACTTGTGTGCTGGTCTCTATTTTCATTTGTAAAGGAGTCTTTTCCTCAGCTGGAATCATATCTCCCAAAGGCTTAAGTGGAAATGCAATCACATCTCCTATATGTGGTTGAAAATACTGATGGGGCCTCACCAACCTTAACCAGGCCTTAGAAGAGCTGAAATAAAATGGCATATTGAATATTTGCCTTTCATTAATTGTGACACATACTAGGTTAATTTGCCTAAACAGAAGGTAATGGAAGGAGAAAAAGTTTTCATGCTTTTAAGTTTTTACAGACGTAAAAAATAATACTAATCCTGGGTATTCTAGCAGTTAGAAGGGCATTTGTAGAATGCAAGGAGACAATGACATTAAGTAGTTAAACATCCTGAATTTTAGCTCATCAGCGAAGCAGTAAAGGTATCTTATTTACAACATCATTTAACCATGAATACAAATAACACATATTAAAAGATCTTCTTCGATTGAACCCGTTTCATTATCATTGACTAATGAATCCCTATCAAGCCTTTAATCTCATTGGCCTGAAGTCCAACCATCCATCTCCTGAATGAGACAGACTGCTCAGTAAAATGAAGCTTATCTTAAAAGAGACAAATGGATTGATTATTAGCCAGAGTCTCTTGGAGAAAAGGTATAATTCCACAATTAATATGAATGATGAGAATTAAGCCTCATTGATAATTAACTGGGTTTGAGGCTGTTTGTTCTACTTGCTTAGCATAATGTTTATATTTCAGCAGCAGATATTTCATCCTAAGTATTGCTGAGACAGCCAGAGTGTGAATCTCTTCTATGGCGTTTCGTAGGAATCATGTACTGAAGCTCTCTGTGGTTGACCATCAAGGATATCAAGTACAATATTATACATGTCTCAACACTTATCTCCTTACATGGAAGATATATAAAGTAGACATTATACATTTTGCATCCTTACTGACATAATATTTAGTTATATCATGATGCTGGTATGGAACAGTGTCCCCTCATCATAGGCAGGGTGTAATATGAAGCATTTTTGTGCACTACAATTTATTATCATTATTATTATTATTATTATTATTATTATTATTATTATTATTATTATCATCATTGCAGAACAGTGTAGAAACAATTATGCCCTTATATACATGGTATCTCACAAAAGTGAGTACACTCCTCACAGTTTTGTAAATATTGTATTATGTCTTTTCACGGGACAACTCTGAAAATTTGACACTGGCACAATGTAAAGTAGTCAGTTTTCAGCTTGTAAATGTGGTGTGCCCTCAAACTCATAACTCAACATACAGCTATCAATGTCTAAACCTCTGGCAACAAAAGCCCAATTTGCATTTTCCTTCCACGGTGTCGTGTGACTTGTTAGTGCTACAAGGTTTCAGGTGTGAATGAGATGCAGGTGTGTTAAATTTGGTGTTATCACTCTCACACTCTATCATACTAGACACTGGAAGTTCAACATGGCATCTCATGGCAAAGAACTCTCTGAGGAGACCATATAGCAGTTTAACAAGGCAAGTTCCACTCAGAATAGGCCTTGCCATGGTCAACCAAAGAAGATGAGTGCATGTGCTCAGTTTCATATCCAGAGATTGTCTTTTCAAAATATACATATAAGTGCTGCCAGCATTGCTGTAGAGGTTACAGGAGTGAGGGGCCAGCCTGTCAACGCTCAGACCATATGCTGCACACTGTATCAATTTGATCTGCATGGCAGTCGTCCCAGTAGGAAGACTCTTTAAAAATGATGCACAAGAAAGCCAGCAGTTTACTGAAGACAAGCAGAGTAAGAAAATAGATTACTGGAACCATTTCTTGTGGTTTGATGACACCAAGATAAACCTCAGGGGGTGTCAAGTGTGTGACAAGTGTGTATTGCCTACAGGCAAGCATGGTGGTGGGAGTGTCATGGTTTGGGGTTGTATGAGTGCTGCCGGCTGTGGGGAGCCACAGTTCATAGAGGGAACCATGAATGCCAACATGTACCGTGGTATACTGAAGCAAAGCTTGATCCACTCCCTTTCAAAACTGGGCTGCAGGGAAGTATTCCAACATGATAGTGACCCCCAAAACACCTCCCAGACGACTACTACCCTGCTAAAGAAAATAATGGTAAAGGTGCTGGACTGGTCAAGCACGTCTCCAGACCAACCCCTACTAAAATCTGTGAGGTATCCTCAAACAGAAGGTGTAGGAGCGCAAGACCTTTAACACCCACCAGCTCCGTGATGTCGTCATGGAGGAATGGACGAGGATTCCAGTGGCTGCAACCTGTGAAGCTCTAGTGAACTCCATGCCCAAGAGACTTAAAGGGGTTTTGCCACGATGTAATGTTGACGTTGGATCCTCCAAAATGGGTATTTAATCACTTTTCTAAATATATGTAATTACAAAAATTGCAGCCTGAGAGAGCTACAGGCTGCCTTACCTGTCCTTAGTTACTTAAAAGCTTGCACTAGATATGACCAGGCAGAGTAACAAGAGCTGCTGGCCGGGCTTGCGCAGAGAACACTTCTTATCTGATGAAAGGGAGCTGAAGAAGCTTTCAAGGCACCGGGTAGAAATATGTTGTCTTTTGTATAAAGAATCCACTAGTTGTAGTGTGATTATCTGAGTAGATCCCTGCTTTATCTAATGACAGGGAACATGAAGGAGCTTTCAAGAGGCTGAAGAAGCTTTCAAGCTGCTGTGGAGAAAGGTGTTGTCTTTTGTATACAGAATCCACTAGTTGTAGTGTGATTATTTGAGTGAACATTTCACACGATCCCTTATGCACGGCTCTGTGCTCTGGCTGTGTCTCTCTCTCTCTCTCTCTTAGCTCAGTGTGGCTTGTTTACGTTTGCTTCTTAGCAGATAAGGCAAGTCCTGGCAAAACCCCCTTTAAGGCAGTGATGGAAAATAATGGTGGCCACACAGAATATTGACACTTTCAGCACAATTTGTCGACTTTTGTTGCCAGTGGTTTGGACATTGATGGCTGTGTGTTGAGTTATTTTGAGGGCACATAAAATACTGTAATGATCAGGAGTAGTGGATCCACTGGACCCACGCAAGTGGTGATATAAGCCACGCCAGGGAGTGGAATCTAAGTAGGTCACCAGAGCCCGCCGCAAAGCGGGTTGGACTTGCTGCGGGAGGAATCCTACCAGGTTGCTACCCCTGATGTGACTTGCTTGCGGAGGCAGCCGAGGTGTAGCATGGTACAAAGTCATAAGGCAAACTTGTAGTCAGGAACAGGCAGAAAGATCAGGACAGACGGCAAAGGCTTGTGGTCGAAGGACATAGGCAAATGGTACAGTACATGGTAATACTAACAAGATTCAAGGAACGCTTTCTCAGTAGACTTACAGCACTAAAGATTTGGCAAGGGAATCAGGAAGGGGCAGAGTTAAATAGGGACAGCATCCATTGATAACAAATCACCACTGCGCTTGCCTTTTAAATTTAGCAGTGCCAGCGCCATAGGAAGCAGAGACACGCGCGCTGGGAGGCAGAGATGTCGGCTGGAACGTGGACAGGTAAATATCGCTGGGACTGGGCAGAGGAGTGAGTGCGCCCACAGGGTGCTGCTCACCAACGGGACACGGGTGTGCCTGCAACCTGGAGTGAGGGGCACAGAAGCACCCATGACAGCACCACCCCTCCCCCCTCTTCGGCCTCCTCCTCTTTCTGGCCTGGAGGACTTTCTGGAGTAAGTTACAGTCAGAATGTTGTCTTTCTCAGGCCCGAATCCCTTCCAGTCAATGAGGAAATGTCGCTTCCCCTGATCGTCTTCATGGCCAGAACCTCCTTAATAGTTTGTGCTGTTGGCCTCAGAAGCAAAAGGAGCGACTTTCCGGGAGAAGCGATTCAGGACAAGTGGTTTCAGAAGGGAGACGTGGAAGGAGTTCGGGACACGCACAGAGTATGGAAGACGGCACTTATAGGCCACTGGGTTGATGCATTTCAACACCTCGAATGGCCCCAGGAAATGAGAGCCCAGTTTGTAGCTGGGGATCATGAGTTGAATATACCATATTGGTATATTGTCTCGGACCAGGGGGGTCCAGTTCGTTTTGAGGTTCTGGCGCTCCCTTTGCTCCATGCTACAGGTTAAATTGGACTTTTCATCAGCCTACCACCCACAGACTAATGGGCAAGATCAAAAAATGCTTAAGCCATCCCCAGCTTACAACGGGATCTCAAGGCGGGTGGTCCTACTGTATTCTTACCTCTCAATAGAGTCAAATTCAGACTTCTCATAGGGTCAAACGACCTCCATAATCCAGAGAGAAAAATAAAGAAAGCACCAACCCTGCAAGCATACTGCATGATATAACAATTTTTTTTTTTTTTTTTTTTTTTTTTTTTTTTTTTTTTTTTTTTTTTTTTTTTTTTTTTCCCCCCGGCTTACAACGGGTTTCAAGGGGGTGGCCCACTGTATTTTCCCCTTCAATAGTAAAATTTCAGACTTTCAGGGTAAAGCCCTCCATAATAGAGAGAAAAATAAAAAAAGCACAACCCGAAACCCCCTTTTAAAACAACCTGTGGCTGTGGGCGGGGTGCAAGAGACCAAAATGGAGGCATCCATTCCTCCCTATATAGTTTAAAAGCAATATATGCTAAATACAACGTATAGTTCTGCACAAAAAAAACATTTCTGAAAAAAAACAATGTGAACCTGGGTGCCACTGGCTTGGCTGCGGCATATGTATATACACGCACTCCAATACCAGTGGCACACCATCTGCTAAAAGGGCTATACAATACATGGAAACCTCTAAAGATGCATCCATGCCATCTACAATACACGAAAAAACTTTGAGATTCTTAGTTCACATGTTTTGATCAAAAAATGCTTAAGCCACCCCCGGCTTACAACGGGATCTCAAGGCGTTTGGTCCTACTGTATTCTTACCTCTCAATAGTCAAATTCAGACTTCTCATAGGGTCAACCGACCTCCATAATCCAGAGAGAAAAATAAAGAAAGCACCAACCCTGCAAGCATACTGCACTGATATAACAACCTGTGGCTGTGGGCGGGGTGCAAGAGACCAAAATGGAGGCATCCGTTCCTCCCTATATAGTTTAAAAGCCACTGGTATTGGAGTGCGTGTATATACATATGCCGCAGCCAAGCCAGTGGCACCCATCTACGTTGTATTTGGCATATAGTGCTTTTAAACTATATAGGGAGGAATGGATGCCTCCAGTTTGGTCTCTTGCACCCCGCCCACAGCCACAGGTTGTTATATCAGTGCAGTATGCTTGCAGGGTTGGTGCTTTCTTTATTTTTCTCTCTGGATTATGGAGGTCGTTTGACCCTATGAGAAGTCTTAATTTGACTCTATTGAGAGGTAAGACTACAGTAGGACCACCCGCCTTGAGATCCCGTTGTAAGCCGGGGGTGGCTTAAGCATTTTTTGATCAAAACATGTGAACTAAGAATCTCAAAGTTTTTTCGTGTATTGTAGATGGCATGGATGCATCTTTAGAGGTTTCCATGTATTGTATAGCCCTTTTAGCAGGCGCACCCATGTCCCGCTGGTGAGCGGCGCCCCGACCCATATGTCGGGCTGCGTCCATGCTCACTCCTCTGCCCAGTCCAAGCGTTACTTACCTGTCTGCGCTCCAGTCAACATCTCTGCCTCCCAGCATACATGTCCCCGCTTCCTAGGGCATGTGCGCACTGACACTGTTAAAATTAAATGGCCAGTGCACCATTGATTTGCTATCACCAGACGCTGTCCCTATTTAACCCTGCCCCTTCCTGATACCGTTGTTGGATCTTTAGTGCTGTTAGTCTACTGAGAAAGTGTTCCTTGAGTCTTGTTAGTATTACCATGTACCGTACCACTTGCCTCTGTCCCTCGACCACGAACTTTTGCCATCTGTTCTGACCTTCCTGCCTGTCCCCAGCTACGAATTTGCCTTACGACTTTGTACCACGCTACACCTCGGCTGCCTCTGCAAGCAAGTCGCGTCAGGGGGAGCGACCTGATAGGATTCCTCCTGCAGCAAATCCAACCACTTTGCGGTGGGCTCTGGTGAATAAAAGGACCTAAATAGATTCCGCTCCCTGGTGTGGCTGAGATCACTGCTTGCGTTGGTCCAGTGGATCCACTACTCATGATTGTTACAGTAATATGGTGTGCAAGCACCCATTATGTATTATCACTGTTTACCTCTGTATGGTGCCCTTATTGCTTCTAAGGAAGAATATTTTAGAGACAGCATATAATAAAGTATGCACTTGTACACAGGAACACTATAGATCTACAGGAGACTATGTCGCTCTATAATGAAACTTCACTTGAGGTTATAAACCCATAGGGTGCTTTCATACACAGCTGTGTTTTTGTTGCTTTTTTAATGGGTTTTTGGATGTGTTTTTTGTGCAGAAATGTACAGCATTAGGGTATGTTCACATGGCATTTTGGATCTGATTTTGGATCCATTTTGGAACCAAAAATCGCATACGTTTTGGATCCGAAAATCACATCCAAAAACGCTGTCAGTCGGATCCAAAACGCATCCACACACAGGTGCCCGTTTTGATGCGTTTTGGATGCAGCAGAAATGCACACTATAGTTTTAACTATGGTGTCTACTGCGTCTTTCGGATCAAGAATTGACATGCCTATTCTTTTAACGGATCCAAAGATGCATCAGAAGACGCAAGTAAACACGCATCGGCGATCAAACGTCTGAATGTCAATGTGTGTTTTACAAACACATGACACATTGTTAGACGCATCTACAAACGTATGTAAACACATGTGAACATACCCTTGATTGCTGTGGCTTTCTGCACAAAAAATGCATCCGAAAAACGTGTAAAACAAAAATCAAAAACACACCAAAAAAACGCACTGTGTGAAAGCACCCATAGGCTTTTGAAACTAACTATGGGAAATTTACAAGATATACACCTGAATTATGGGTCAATTTCTGGGAAAAAAGGTACATCCCATTTGAGTCATTCACAACATCTATTATTAATAATATTAGCCAACCAATATATTATATTTTCAAACTATCCAGCTGGCCCAAAAAATTAATTTAGCTATATTCTACTTTCTATAGGTGGCCTCAATGTCTAAATGGGGCATAGACTGACAGCAGGGGCTGGGTAGGTGAAGTTAAAGCAGAAGGATTACACCCATAATATATTTTAGTATGTCATAGTCCTGCTCCCATTGTCTCTTTTTATGCTGGACCCAGTGTAGGCCCCTTCCTTTTTCTCCTGGACCCCTGGGTGTTTCAGTTGTTTTCCTGTCCTACCATTCCTTTATTTTTTTGCCCCATTTTTGGTATGTGAATGCTGTAATGTTATTTTAAGTAACAGCTTGTGGTTAATTCAAAATTGGGTGATAGACTAGTGGGTGGTTCATGCTACTGGTTTCTGATGGTGTACACTCACCGCCAAAATTGGCAACACTTACCACCTTGATGGTGAAACCAACGATAAGACACCAATGGTATAATCTTCCAGCAATTTTAAATAGCAGACCCACCTTTGCAAATCCTGTGGCAATGGTGCACTAAGATAAGGACTAATGTGTCCAAATGAGAGGAGACAGACCAACATGCACATTTGGACACACTGGTCCTTAGCTTGGCACACCTTTGCCACAGGATTTGTGCTCACTCCTGTGACTAATATTTATTGCCTTTACCTTTGCAGTTTTGCTTCCCCCACTGATTACAAATTATGTAATGGCCATTAAAGATTCCTGAAATTGAATAAAAAGCACCTGGGCTTTTATATGTGTCTTAGGGACGTGTATAGGTCTACATCATTAAGGGTGAGGTTACAGACTTTTAAGGGAGAGTGTTTTTATGTCACCTTTTTTGCCTTATAGGAACTGTCTGCTACTGAGCACCTCTTTGGAAAAAAACATATCACCAGTGCCATTAGTCCAACTCTACCATCACAAATGGATGGGTCTGCAATTTAGTATTGCTGGAAGATTATGCCATTGGTGTCATCTTCTTAGTTTTACCATTAAAAGTGATAAGTGCTGTCAATTTTGATTATATCTGATTAGTAAATCTGAAGTATTTAATCATATAAATCTTAATTTTATACATATACATTATTAAAAGCTATGTTTTAAAGGGATGTAATCTCTTTTTGAAAGCTATTTAAAGGGGTTGTCTCACTATAAGGATTGCTTTTTATGTTAAAGATCTTTCAAAAACAAATCCCTTGGCAATATGTTTTCATTAAGAATGTCCTACCTATTCTTACATATCCTCTTGTATGGGCTGCATCAGCTTCTCAGGTCGCTATAGCTATAGACCTGCTCCATCTCTCCTGATAGGATGCTAGCACCGGTTGCTATAGCTACAGACCTGGTGTCCTCAGAAGCACATCACTGCAGGTCAGTAGAAGCCAGTAAACATCCCCTGAATTAAAAAATGAAAGCGAGAAAATAGGACTGAGGGAAGATGAATCGATGTGGTGAGACAACCCGTTTAAGTATACTCTTCCCTATTCTATCTCGAGTTTTTTCTGTGATTGCAAAGATATTAACGAATCCAACAGGAAGCAAATGTATCAGTCCTTCTTTTTATACTTCCCTTTCCTTTTTAATCCACTCCTGACTTTGGCTCCAAAAACTACATGTGATTCCATTGTAGCTGTACAGAGCTGCTTTGCACTAATGTAACATTCTAACCGAATCTCGAGCAGCAAAACTGTCATTCTCCTGTCTACTTGTATTGTGCATTAGATAAAAAGGCAGACATGACATTTTATTTCTGGTAATGCAATCATGTACTTCTCATCTCTGGACCAACACACGTTTCAACAGATAAATCCAAATAGATGGGGCCCACAATGCATTTTTACAATGATGGATGATTTCGCCTGACACAGCTGCTTCTTCTTGCCATGGCTCAGATATAACATGACCTCCGAATAAAGCCTTCTTCTAATATTGATTTACCATTGATTTTGTAGTTTCAACCAAATGTATACTACAGAATCCTCTCAGCAGGGCAAGAATTTGCAGTTTACATTAAGCGCAAAACAATATAAAGTAAAGTGACATAGATGTGTTGATTAAATTGAACTGTTTGACTTATGCATCCCACTTATGGAGAACTGAAAAAGAATTCTGTAACCCATCACAGCCAATTTGATTGTCAAGAAATTATGACATTCAGGAATTTGCCTCCAAATACCCAATGTATTACCAGTGTATGGTCCTGAGGCTTACATGCTGACACATAACCCATAGCACATAAAAAGCATATATTGGATTATGGGCCTCTGGCCACAAAATTGGTCTTGTCATAAGTAAGATGACCTTTAGCAATTGAACCATGTATACTGTAACAGACTGGACTGCCAATAACACCCATATTTCAGGTAAACATACCTTGATGTTGTCATGTACCTCTCTCTTGGGCCCTGCACTGGACAAAATACAGTGCAGTTTCAGACCCCAATTGGCACTCCATGATGAGGAGATGAGGAGACTGTCTACTTCTGTCTCCATTGTAGATGAGTCTCAAAGCTGGGACTCCTTCATTGAGGATGGGCTAGGGTCATTGACGTAAAAGGGAGTATGGCATGACTGGGGTTGGAGGAAGTGGGAAGGAGACAAAAGGGGGTGTTCCTTGGAAATGGTTGTTAGGGCTGGGTGAGGTGGTAGAGAGTCTTTAAGTAGTGGGAAAAAGGCGGACATGCAAGCTCCCATCTTCCTCTGCATTATTAGGGACTGCACAGTTTAGGGCTTTCACATTGTATGAGTCTGGATGGTTGTTTGATTAGTTGATCAGTTTCCTCTATCTCCTGGACCCCTGGGTGTTTCAGTTGTTTTCCTGCCCTACCATTCCTTTATGTTTTAGTTTTGCCCCATTTTTGAAATGTGAATCGTGTGATGTTATTTTAAGTAACAGCTTGTGGTTAATTCAAAATTGGGTGATAGACTAGTGGGTGGTTCATGCTACTGGTTTCTGATGGTGTACACTCACTCCCAAAATTGGCAACACTTACCACCTTGATGGTGAAACCAATGAGAAGTTACCAATGGTATAATCTTCCAGCAGTTTTAAATAGCAGACCCACCTTTAGTTATCTGGGATATTTTCGGTTGTCTCTGTATCTGTTTTTGCAGTTTTTGTTTCACAGCAGTTGTAGTGGGGGTCCTTGAAGTTGCTGACAATTGAATTATAGATATAGGGTTGTTCGAGAGGGATCTAGGAAGACTCTGGACTCCCCAGTTGTAGTAAATGGATGAGTGTCTGGTGGTAAGTTGCAGAGGATTAGTGGATGGTAGACCATGGTTCAGATCTGCCTCTAAACTGGTGTTAGTCAACTAGAGGAAAAGTTGGGCAGATCATCAGCAGATCTTTTATGGCTCCATGGACCTTCTCTGGTGGGAGGATAACAGTTACTACAATGTTTTGGTTATTATGGGGTTTGAGGCCTATTGGTTATATTATTTTATGTATCAATTCCAGATTCTGGAGGATGGGTTGGGGGGATAGGTAAGGAGTGTTGATAGTTAGGAATGAGCCAACAATCTTCCCGTCATGTCAGCTCACTGTCAATAAAAGACTCAGATACCTCTCTATACCTTGAGAGTACTACAATATATCACTGTGGCTCTCAGACCTGATAAGGTTGTGCACCCCTGCCTAAGGGTGCTGCTATTGTCGAAGCTACTGTAGTTGAGTAGGCAAGTGTCTGATTAGAATCAGCACTATTGTATTATCTGGACTAGTGATGAAGCATATTGTACATAACTAATATATCACCAGGTTCACCAGAAGTCAAAAGAATACTTGATGCAAGTTCAAAACATGTCTATCTACAAGTGGCTCCAATATTCTCAATCAGTAACAAATAACTTTGCAATGCACTGCTCTCCATCACTCTCCACTCGCAGTACCTGGCCATCTGGATACTATATAGCTGGTGGCATATGTCCTGCACGTGTAGCCCTGATTTGCTGACTTGATGAACGGCAGATACCTTGGAATGTACATTCAAAATGAGGGAGACAATAAATCCAGTCTGTCTCTTGATGTATATAGAGCAGTGCAAATCAGTCAGTGCCGTTTTTCTTCCGTAATAAAAAACATGATGCAAGATCGTGTTGTCAGCCTCACATAACTCTGGCTGAACGTTATGGGAAACAGATATTGCTATGGAGGAAACACCTGTACAGCTCATTGCGTCAACAGAGAAAGTTGCAGCAGACACACTTCATTTCATAGGCATTCACCTGATGACATTGCCAAAGCGGGAATGGATGGAACTCTGGCTCTTGGACTTTGACAAATGCACTGTTCCCCCCATCTGGTGCACATATGAAGCATACGCTGTGCAATGCTGCTGGTCTCTTCATTGGAGATTAATAAATAATTTCTGGAAACAGACCTTGCTCTGAGATGAAGGCAGGAAGGAGGGGATGTGGCAGAATGCTTAGAATCCTGAGTTGTCAGAAGATGAATCCTTTTCTGACCCATGAATCCATGAGACCCCTCCTCTTTTTTTTTATTTCACTTTATCACTGGTGCCAGGAGGCATCTGCTCCTAATAATACTACATGCATGTTGTACAGAGTATTGTATAGTTTGGCTGACTGCTAATAAACAGACTAAATAATTTTCCATAGCTGATGGCATTTTCCTGGTGTTTCCATGTGATTGCCCAATCTGAATCTGCATGTGACAATGCTTTAGATCTAATCTAAAGATATCCATTTGATTTATTTTAACATGTTTTGATGAGCTACAGAGATACCCACCAAATGTGGAAGTTCTCAGGAGATAGATCATCTATTTCAGCTATAGTGCTCTAGCATAACTAGTGAGGGTTTTCGTCCTTACAAGTTTAAAGAGGATTAGACAAAAAGGTCTGGCGTTGCCAATTTCAGAAGCAGTAATCATGTCCATTCCCACAGTCTTGTATCTTAGCTTAGTTCTATTCTATATTCCATAATTAACCAAAAAAATTGACCTGCTGTCCAGTAGTTTAAAAAAAAATCTCTGCAGGTTAGGGGGTGGATTAAAAAAGAAAAATGTGAACCCACTTGTGAAGTCTGCTCTTTTCCAGCACTGCCGACATAGAAATGCCTCCTCTGTCACAGATGAAACAAGTGTCACAGATGGTATGAAAATCACATGTCACTGATCTTGCTTTCCTGTCTCACAATTTTTTAAGCCTCATCTGCCTCCTCAGCTGCCCCTCAGTGTCATTGTCATAAATAATGTGGATTACATTCTCTTTGATGCAATCAATCCATTGCAGCATCTCCCCAACCACAATCTTGGTATACAAAGGCAAGATTCTCGAATGTATTTCGTTACTACCACGGTATCAGTGGCAGCTTGTCACATAGGCAAGGATCTTGTATTTCTCACAAGGCTCACAACAGTGTTATGTAAGTATGGGGATTTGCCCATGACACAGCCCCTCAATCATTGAATTCAAATGTTAACTACTACTTCCTGCCTAATTGCTTTATTGTGAACTTCCACACCACTATTTGTCAGAACCACACAGTTACCACAACACAATAAAACACCATCTTTAATAAAATAAGCCACATTATCACCTTAGGGATTTCTAGGTTTACTGAATGACAATAGCAGCAGTTGATTGGGCAGCAGATGGTTTCAAAGCCCCTACACGAATGGCGAGACCATGTCATCTTTTACCGACATGGGTCTCGCTGGGCCACTTGTTTGGCAAGTTCTTAAATGTCCACAGACTGGAGACGAGACACTGCAGAACTTTTTGAATCCGTGGCTTCAAATATTGTTATGTTTCTCACAGGAAATGTGGGTTCTCCAGCCACATTTGGATTGGCACTGACTAAAGTATGAAGTCTAAGGAATGTTCCTGTTTTACATTCCTAATGCTTACAAAGGATTATGGATTTTTTTTTTTTTTTTGACAATTTCCAGGTGATTGTCCCCAGAATAGTCGTGATTGGTGGCAATAGTGATGTAAGAGCAATAATTTACTATGGAAGAGATCCAACAGTCATCACCTTGAGAATGGTCAGGATGTGCCAGGCCAGGAAACAAGAGCGGAGCATAGTCAGAAACAGAGCCAGGACCAAAGTATATGTAACGGGTTGCGCCGCGGTCCGGTCCACGGACCGCGGTCGCACCCGTGTCCCCCGAGGCAAGTCCCCGGCGGGGACGGGTGCCGCCGCGGGGCCTACTGTCGCCCGTGGTCGCATCCGTCCTGTCTCCTCACCTGACCGCGCTCCCGTTCGGTCCGCGTCCCCTGCTGGCCGGTATGCGCATGCGCGAACCCTAGCGCGCGCACGCTCGATCATGTAGATTTAAAGGGACAGTGCGCCGGTAATTGGCTAATTGCCGGGCGCTGTCTCTATTTAAGTTTTGGTCCCACGTCACTTCCCTGCTGGATCTTTGTTGCCCTGTGCCTTTGAGAAAGCGTTCCTGATAGACAATTTGCCTTGCTGTGTACCAGATCTCTTGCTACGTTTCCCGACTCCGAAACTCTGCCGCCCGCCCTGACCTTACCGCCTGTCCACGACCACGAACCATTGCCGCCTGCCCTGACCATACTGCCTGCACATGACTACGATTCTTGGATTACGATTTTGTACCTCGCTGCACTTCGGCTGCCGCCGCAAGCAAGTCACGTCAGGGGTAACGACCTGGTAGCCTCACGCCGCAGCAAGTCCATCCCACTTTGCGGTGGGCTCTGGTGAAAACCGGGGGCTACTTAGACTCCGTTCCCTGGCGTGGCTTACTCCATTGCTTGCGGTGGCCCAGCGGATCCACGACCAAGTCCGTTACAGTAAGATCCAGCCATGGATCCCGCCAAGGTGCCTCTGTCAAGCATCGCGGATCTTACGATGATTGCTGCCCAGCAATCGCAACAAATTGCACAACAGCGACAGCAGTTGGGCCAGCTGTCCGCCATGATGCGTCAGCTCCTTGCATCCCAGCAGCAGTCTCCGCCTCCGTCTGTGGCTCCGTCTACATCTGCAGTTCCTTTGGCCACCGTGGGACCCAAGCTTCGGCTCCCTCTACCCTCCAGCTTTGCCGGGGATCCCAAGCTCTGCCGGGGTTTCATTACGCAGTGCTCTATGCACGTGGAGCTGATGGCGGATCAGTTTCCCTCGGAGAGGTCTAAGGTGGCCTTCGTTGTGAGCCTACTTTCCGGGAAGGCCCTGGCTTGGGCAACCCCCCTCTGGGACAGGAACGACCCTGTGACTGCGGACCTACAGACCTTCCTCCAGGAATTCCGCACCGTTTTCGAGGAGCCGGCGCGTGCTTCCTCTGCTGAGACCGCCCTCTTGAGCCTTCGTCAGGGCGAGTCCTCTGTGGGAGACTATGCGGTTCAATTCCGTACCCTGGCCTCGGAGCTCGCATGGAACGATGCCGCCCTCTGCGCCACCTTCAAAAAGGGTCTGTCCAGCAGGGTAAAAGACGCTTTGGCAGCAAGAGACCTCCCGTCCTCCCTGAACGAATTAATTCACCTTGCCACTCGCATCGATATAAGGTTCAGTGAGAGGCAGGAAGAGCTTCGCCAAGAAAGAGAGGCTGCTCGTCCTCGTCGACGTTTTCACCTGGCTCCTGTGTTCCAGCATTCTCCAATTCCACCTCCTCAAGCCTCAGAGGTGGAACCTATGCAAGTGGACCGGGCCCACTTAACGGAGCAAGAGCTGAACCGCCGTCGTGCAGAGAAGCTATGTCTCTACTGCGCCAGCCCGGACCACTTCCGCAGAAGCTGCCCCCTTCGTCCTCAGCGTCCGGGAAACGCTCTCACCTAGGTGCCGTGGGAGAGGCGGCCCTAGGTGCAGTTTCTTCCTCTCCACGTTTGATGATGCCAGTGGAGGTGACGTCTGACGCTGGTTCTTCGTTCCGGAGTTCAGCCTTCCTGGACTCGGGGTCAGCCAGAAACTTTATCCATGCCTCTTTGATAACACGCGTACCGCGTACCGCGTGTCTGTAGTCCGCCTGGAGAAACCTTTGCTGATTTCTTCGGTTAGTGGGGAGCTCCTCACTGATCCCATCCAGTATATAACCCGGCCAGTGACTCTCCGGGTGGGGGCTCTACATAAGGAGAAGATCAGGTTCCACGTTCTGTCCCGTGCTTCCTCGGCGATCCTCTTGGGGCTTCCCTGGCTGCAACGTCACGCCCCTACGCTGGATTGGAAGACAGGTGAGGTCCTGCGTTGGGGACCAGAATGCCAGAACCTCTGCTTGGAGGTACCACGCCAGGTGCCTACCACTTCTCCGCACCCGCTTGCCGAGCCTCTGCCAGGCCTACCAGCTGAGTACCAGGACTTTGGGGACGTATTCTCCGAGAAGGAGGCCGATACGCTGCCACCACATCGGCCTTACGACTGCCCCATTGACCTCCTTCCAGGAACCAGTCCGCCCCGGGGAAGGGTCTACCCGCTGTCCGTACCGGAGACTCAGGCCATGTCGGCCTACATACAGGAGAACTTGCAGAAAGGGTTTATCCGTAAGTCCTCCTCCCCAGCCGGAGCAGGGTTTTTCTTCGTACAGAAGAAGGATGGTTCCCTCCGTCCGTGTATAGACTACCGGGGACTCAATAAAATCACCGTAAAAAACCGCTACCCTCTCCCACTTATCGCAGAACTTTTCGACCGCCTCAAGGGGGCTAAGGTGTTTTCCAAGTTGGATCTGCGAGGTGCCTATAACCTCATCAGAATTCGGGAGGGGGACGAGTGGAAGACGGCGTTTAATACCCGAGATGGACATTTCGAATATCTCGTGATGCCCTTTGGGCTCTGCAACGCTCCAGCAGTGTTTCAAGAATTTGTTAACGATGTCTTCCGGGATCTCTTGTACACCTGCGTTATAGTGTACTTGGATGACATCCTAATTTTCTCCCCTGATCTTCAGACGCACCGAGCCCAAGTGCGCCAGGTTCTGCGACGTCTGCGCAGCAATCGACTGTACGCCAAGCTGGAGAAATGTTTATTCCATCAGACCAGCCTACCCTTCCTCGGGAATATAGTCTCAGCCAAGGGCCTGAAGATGGACCCAGCTAAACTCTCTGCGGTGCTACAATGGCCTCGTCCTGTCGGTCTTTGGGCCATCCAGCGCTTCCTGGGCTTCGCAAATTATTACCGTCAATTTATTCCCCACTTCTCCACTTTGATGGCTCCTATCGTGGCCCTCACTAGGAAGAACGCGAACCCGAGATGCTGGCCTCCAGAGGCTGAGAAGGCGTTTGTTGATCTAAAAACTGCCTTCTCCACTGCACCTGTCTTGGTCCGGCCTGATCCCGAGAAGCCGTTTTCCTTGGAGGTGGATGCTTCTTCTGTGGGGGCAGGGGCGGTCCTCACACAGAAAGGTCCCAAGGGCAAGATTCTCACATGTGGGTTCTTCTCTAAGACCTTTTCGCCGGCGGAGCGGAACTATGCCATTGGGGACCGGGAACTCTTGGCCATCAAGTTAGCCCTGGAGGAGTGGCGACATCTGCTGGAGGGGGCTCGTCATCCAATCGACATCTTTACGGACCATAAGAATTTACTGTATCTTCAGACAGCCCAGCGCTTGAATCCTCGCCAAGCCCGATGGTCTCTCTTTTTCTCACGCTTCAACTTTCGCATACATTTCCGACCTGCTGAGAAAAACGTCAAGGCTGACGCCCTCTCCCGTGCCTCGGACGTGGTCGGTGAAGAACCCGTGTCACAGCACATCATTTCTCCCGAACGGTTGGTTCACGTGGCTCCCGCAGATCTCCAGAACGTCCCTACTGGCAAGACTTTCGTGCCGCCGGCACTCAGGAAGAAGGTGTTGGAATGGGGGCATAGCTCTCTCTTGGCTGGTCATTCCGGAGCACGGAAGTCCTACGCTTTGATCTCACGGCACTACTGGTGGCCGACTCTGGCACAGGATGTCAAGGACTTCACGCTCGCCTGTATCACATGTGCTCGGAACAAGGTCCCACGCCACAGGCCTGCAGGTCTCTTGCATCCACTGCCCGTGCCAGAGATCCCTTGGACGCACATAGCCATGGATTTCATCACTGACCTTCCGGCCTCCTCTGGGAATTCGGTCATCTGGGTGGTTACAGACCGGTTCTCGAAGATGTCCCACTTCGTGCCTCTCCCTGGCCTGCCGTCTGCTCCACAATTAGCTAATCATTTCTTCCGACATGTTTTCCGACTTCATGGGTTACCTTCACACATTGTCTCCGACCGCGGTGTTCAATTTGTTTCCCGATTTTGGCGTGCACTATGCTCCCGTCTGCAAGTCAAACTGGACTTTTCGTCAGCATATCACCCTCAATCCAATGGGCAGGTGGAGCGGGTGAACCAGATTCTGGGGGAATACCTGCGTCACTTTGTATCTGGACATCAGGACAACTGGGCCGAGCTGCTCCCTTGGGCCGAATTTTCCTACAACCATTGCGTCTCGGAGACAGCCGGCGTCTCTCCATTCTTTGTAGTCTATGGCCGCCACCCGCACCCCCCCCTTACCCAGCCCCCAGATTCGGATGTGCCCGCTGTCAATGTACCAGTTAGGAATATCAAGGCCAACAGGCAGGAGATTCGACGTTAACTAAATAGGGCCTCTGCCCGTATGAAGACGCAGGCTGACAAGAGGAGAAGACCTGCCCCAACATTCCTCCCAGGGGACAAAGTTTGGCTCTCCTCGAGGTACGTGCGCCTGAAGGTTCCGAGTCTTAAATTGGGCCCTCGCTTCCTCAGACCCTTCAAGGTTCTTCGGCAGTTGAACCCGGTGACGTACAAGCTCTCCTTGCCTCCATCTCTCCGGATCCAAAACGCATTCCATGTCTCCCTCCTTAAGCCGCTGGTCCTGAACCGTTTTTCTCACAGGAATGTAACACCTTCCCCAGTAGCCAAGTCTGCTGACATCTTTGAGGTAAAGGACATCTTGGAGATGAAGACGGTCAGAGGGAAGCGCTTCTTCCTCGTAGATTGGAAGGGCTTCGGACCCGAGGAGAGATCCTGGGAGCCAGAATGCAACATCCTGAATCGTGACCTCATCCTCAGGTTTCTGCATCCTAAAAAGGAGGAGAGGTCTAGGGGGGAGTACTGTAACGGGTTGCGCCGCGGTCCGGTCCACGGACCGCGGTCGCACTCGTGTCCCACGAGGCAGGTCCCCGCCGGGGACGGGTGCCGCCGCGGGTCCTACTGTCGCCCGTGGTCGCATCCGTCCCGTCTCCTCACCTGACCGCGCTCCCGTTCGGTCCGCGTCCCCTGCTGGCCGGTATGCGCATGCGCGCCCCCTAGCGCGCGCACGCTCGTTCATGTAGATTTAAAGGGACAGTGCGCCGGTAATTGGCTAATTGCCGGGCGCTGTCTCTATTTAAGTTTTGGTCCCACGTCACTTCCCTGCTGGATCTTTGTTGCCCTGTGCCTTTGAGAAAGCGTTCCTGATAGTATATTTGCCTTGCCGTGTACCAGATCTCTTGCTACGTTTCCCGACTCCGAAACTCTACCGCCCGCCCTGACCTTACCGCCTGTCCACGACCACGAACCATTGCCGCCTGCCCTGACCATACTGCCTGCACATGACTATGATTCTTGGATTACGATTTTGTACCTCGCTGCACCTCGGCTGCCGCCGCAAGCAAGTCACGTCAGGGGTAACGACCTGGTAGCCTCACGCCGCAGCAAGTCCATCCCACTTTGCGGTGGGCTGTGGTGAAAACCGGGGGCTACTTAGACTCCGTTCCCTGGCGTGGCTTACTCCATCGCTTGTGGTGGTCCAGCGGATCCACGACCAAGTCCGTTACAGTATAGGTGCAACCCATATATTCCCAAGACTGCGCCAAGAGCGACATTTAGTAACAAGACCAAAGTCAAGGTCAGGGTCAATCAGAAGTTATGATTTTTTTATACTTAGCAGTGCATAGTTTCGATCCAGCGACCTCTGGATTATGGGCCCAGCACTCTTCTGCTGAACCACTCTGCTGTTGATAAAGCATCAATCAGAAGTTAATATGATGATCAGTAGTAAAAGAACGAGATAGAGATAAGGGTATGAACCACAATCTGCATGCAAAGCATGGCCTGACATCATTAGCAATGCAAACACAATACAATATCAGCAGCACTCTAGAGGCACTAAAAACAGTAAAAAAAAGGACATAAAAATTTTTTAGAACAGCATTTCTACTAATATGGAATATATGAAAAGATGTGAGGTTTTTAGTGTACATTTTTGATCAAAACTGTTAATGTCCACCTACCGCAGCAAGGTGACCCCAATTCAGGTGGAAATCCACGCTACATACTACATCCCTTGGTTTCTGACCTCCACATTTCAGGGTTAGAAGGTTCCAGCTATAAACCTGATCTGATTAAAAAGCCTATGCAGGTGGGTGGAGTGCATAAACCAAGATGGGAACAGCCACTTGCCCATACAAACAGTCAAAAAACAAAAACTGGTCAGCACATCCGTTTTGAAGAATAAACTGGGGTGGCAGTGAAAAGCTATGCAAACACAATACAATATCAGCAGCACTCTATAGGCACTATAAACGGTCAAAAAGGACACAAGAATGTTTTGGAACAGTATCAGGAAACAGCCCGCGCCCACTTGAGGGTTGATAGCCTGACTTGGGGTATATCGTGACATTGTGCGCCCCCTAGGAGTGCACAAGATCCTTCCAGATACGGTTTGACGGTTAACACCTGTCCACATGAGCCCGGATGAAAAAGTCTGTGCAGTTGGGTGGAGTGCATAAACCAAGATGGGAACAGCCACTTCCCCACTTTGTTTTTTGACTGTTTGTATGGGGAAGTGGCTGTTCCCATCTTAGTTTATGCACTCCACCAACCTGCACAGGCTTTTTAAACAGATCAGGTTTATAGCTGGATTCTTCTGTCCCTGAAATGTTGAGGTCTGAACAGAAACCAAGAGAGGTATCATATAGCGTAGGTTCCCACCTGAATTGGTTTCACCTTGCTGCGATCGGTGGGTATTTCCAGTTTTGATCAAAAATGTACACTAAGAACCTCAAAAATTTTCATACATTTCACAGTAGCAGAAATACTGTACCAAAAAATTCTTATGTCCTTTTTGACTGTTTTTAGTGTTTATAGAGTGCTGCTGATATTGTACTGTGTTTGCATAGCTTTTGACTGCCACACCAGTGTGCACCGATACGTTTATTCTTCAAAACAGATGTGCAGACCAGTTTTTGTTTTTTGCCATCATTAGCAGGCACCAGTTGCTCTGACTCTGAGGAAAGGTAAGGAGGAAAGCTGTGAGCAAATTCTAGCAAGCTTGATGTCAGGATCACAGGAGAATACTATGAATGTTTCACCAATAATTCAATGTATGAAGCACATCAGGAATGCCATATAAATATGGGTCTCCTTCCGACCCGTCTACTATCAACATGGCCTCCATATATCACAAACATAGTTTACTGTATTTTAAATGAGAACAAAAGTGAATTGCTTCAATTTTCAACAATGATATCATACAGAGAAAAAAACCTGCAATATGCTCATTCTCAGTTGTCCTAATAGTTTTTCAGCATAGCAAAGGAGATCGAGTCCATGTGAGTGAGTACTCCATGAGCAGGAAAAGATCCATCAGCACATATGTGCTGCCACAGCAAAGTTTCAAAATACAGACCCTCTTTCTCAAGCATGCATGGTGTGTACTGGTACCTCCTTAACCCCTTCAGGATGCAGACAGTTTGGGACCAAAAGATGGATCCCAATTCTTCATATCTTACATATGTCAATTTATGTAGGATTAACTTTCTAATACTTTTACCTATCCATTCAGAGATTGTTTTCTTGTAATACATTGTGCTTCAAGTTAGTTATACATTTTGGTTGATACAGTCCTTTCCATTTGGGAAAAATATTAAAATGTTGTGAAAATTGTAGAAAAAAATTAAGTTTTCAAGGTTCAAAAATGTTTCCTTGTAGAACAAATAGGTATTCCACACAAAATAGTTTAAAAGTAGCATCTACTATACTTTTTCATCATTTTTGAAATGTCTATTTATTTTTTATGGCATTGGAGGGCTTAGAAATTTTATAGCACTTTTTTATATTTTCAAGAAAATTTGCTAAATGTTTTTTTTTTTTAGAGACAAGTCCAGTTCTGACATGGCTTTGAGGGGCTTGTATGTTAGATAAATGACTGCTTTCAAGAAACTGCCCCTTTTTAGGTATTCAAAACAGCATTTAGGAAGTTTGTTAAACCCTTAGCTGTTTCACAGGAATTAAAGCAAAGTGGAGGTGACATTTCAAAATATCCCTTTTTTTTGCAGTTTGTCAAATTTAATCAATTATTCATTGGAACATGGTAGATGTTACCAGGAAAATGCAACTCAATATTGATTTCCTCTTTCCTGACATTTTTAGAGACATCCCATGTATGGCGCTAGTGCGCTACCACAAACTAGATTTTGGGGTCTCATTTTTATTAGGATTTTTTTTTAGGCACCATTTCAGTCTTGCGGACGCCATAAAGTGCTAAAACTTAATAGACACCCCTAAAAAGACCACGTTTTGGAAACTACACCCACAAAGGAATATACTCAGGATTGTAATAAGTATATTGACCCCACAGGTGCTTTACAGATTTATTTAGTGTTCGGCTGTGAAAATGGAAAATTTTATTTTTTGCAACAATCTGCAGTTTTAGCTGACAATGTTTTATTTTCACTGGGAATCTTGAAAAAGAACACCTTGAAATGTGTTGCAGAATTTCTTCCAAGTACGGCAAAACCCTATGTGTAGGTGTAAACTGCTTTTTGGGATCATGGGCGGGCGTACACAAAGGAGAGAGCGCTACTTGACTTTTAGAAGGCAGATTTTTGTGGGTGTCTTGTATGAAGGAATCATCATAGGCAGTTGAAGCCCACTTTTGGGTCACACCCAAGGTTTGTCTGTTTTTTTTTCCACAGTTTTTTGTTGCAGTGGTCTGTGAAAATGGAAAAAAAAAAAACAGCAAATCCGCCATTGGTTTTTGTGATTCATTTTTACAGCATTTGCCCTGTGGTATAAATAACATAACAACTTTACAATGTGGGTTGGTACAAGTACAACAATATCAATTTTATGTAGTTTTTTTCTGTTTTACTAGATGAACACTATAGAAATGAGTTTGTAAAAAATTGTGTTTTTATGTCATCATATTCTGACAGCCATACGTTTTTTATTTTTCTGTATGGAGCTGACTAAAGGCTTGTTTTTTGTGAGATGTGTTGCTATTTTTATTGGTACCATTATGGGATTCATATGACACTGATCACTTTTTATCAAGAATTTTGGGATGCTGGATTAACAAAATACAGCAATCCATTTAGTTTTTTTTTTTTTTTTTTTTACACCATAAATGCCATGCTAGCAGGCCGACATGATTACAACGATAGCAAATTTATATATTACTTTTTTATGTTTTATTGCTTTTACACGATAAAAACACTTTTATTTAAAAAAGAAAACATGTTTTTTCATCACCATAGTCTGAGAGCCATAACTTTTTTATTTTTCTGTGCATATAACTGTGCAAGGGCTTGTTTTTTGTGGGGTCAGTTGGTGTTTCCATTGGGGACATTTTGGGGGAAGCATACATTTTTTGGGAGGCAGGATGAAGAAAATAAAAGAGCAATCCTTTTAGTGCTCTTTATTGTTATTTTTTTTTTTTTTTACAGTGCTCACCATGCAGAATACATAACATGTTAGTTTTACTCTTTGGGTCAATACAATTATGGTGATACCCAATTCTTATTTGTAGCACTTGGTTTTACACAATAAAAACGCTTCTGTTAGCCATAACTTTTTTATTTTTCTGTATATGGAGTTGGTAAGGGATTTTTTTTGCAGGACAAACTGAAGCAGCACTTTAGGGTTAATATGACTTTTTGATTACTTTTTATTCCATTTTATATCATTTTTTTTGTTAGGTCGTTAAACATGAGATATATCATTTATAATATATCATATATATCATATGAACTATCAGATATGTGTTCTTTTTATTTTTGATCTTTTTGGGGTTATTGGTATTTGTAATGAGAAAAGGGCAGTGTACATGTTTTACTTTATTTTTTGTGTTTAATGTTGAAACTTTCATTTACGCCTCTGGGTGATAAAAAATCCAAAGCATAAATCCTAAAGGCTTTACACTGAAAAGTCCTCACCTGGCTGCGCTATGTGGATGATGTTTTTGTCCTCTGGAGCAGCCAGGTTAACAATTTTTGTCGAATAGCTTAATAGTTGTCACCCTCGTATCACATTTTCTGTGACCAAAGATGAGCAGGTTATTCAATTTTTGGATGCTAAGTTTCGAACCATTATCGGTTGGATACTACATTGTATTAAAAAAACAATAGATCATAACAATGTATTACATAAAAACAGCTATTATGCCCCTCACATTTTTAAAGAGATACCTAAAGAGAAATTTACAAGGGCTAGAAGAGTTTGCTCTACTTATAGTACCTTTCCAATATGTAGAGTCATGTCATAAATAGGATAAGCCGCAGCACTCACTGGTATAAAGTATGTCGTTTTTACTATTTCATATCCAGGGACATCACATAGTGTGAACTATACATAGATCCGATGGCTGTTTCGCAACAAACTGCGCTTCGTCAGGTCCTCCAAAGAAGCTGATGCTGTATATAGGCATCAAGCCCCCGGTTGATATGTCCATTACTGCCTACGGTTCCTGTACTCTACTTCAACCCCTTTCTTATTAGAAGAAGTGGCTACACAGGCAGTCGCTGGGTTATGAACGGGATAGGGGCTGTAGGTTTGTTCTTAAGTTGAATTTGTATGTAAGTCGGAACAGGTATATTTATTAAATGTAACTCCAGCACAAAAGTTTTTTTTTTTTATTTTAGTTAGTGCAGGGAATGGTTTTTACATGTGTTTTGCTGTCTGTGCCCTTGTTATGAAGAGTGTGCTGCAGTGGCATGCTGGAACTTGTTGTTCCACAGCTACTGTCTGCTGTGGAGCATGGAACTACAAGTGCAAGGATGCCCCAGAAGACTTAGTTGTAACTAGGGGACAGATGTAAGTCGGAACGGTGTAAGTCGGGAGCTGCCTGCATATGTAGTTGATAATACGGGGGCTTTGGTGCAATGCTGACTTTTACTTCTTTTGTTGAAGATCATTCCCGTATGTATAAGATCTTTAAGAAATTTGAGATAGGGAGTATACTAGGAATAAACGCCTCAATATTTTTTTTAACTGTACTGTATATCTATGGGAACAGGCCACAGTCTAAACTGTATGTACTCTATGAGTTAGTGATCATATTGCCATTCTTCTGTCCTCTACTTCTTGCTGACTTAAAGGACAACTCCATCCCCGTAACCCAATGGTTGCTTTTAGGTACACTGTTGTGCCAGTAATCATACCTGCAACTACATACAGGATTTCTTTCTTATGCAACAGCCTGTCATGTCGCTTGACCTTGATGTTGACAGGAAGTTTGTCTCCCTATGCATTCTATTAGACTGACTTTGATCCTCCCATAGGAATGCATAGAGAGACTCACTTCCAAGTCACACAACCAGGCTGTGTGTTTCAGCAACTCACAGTGCAGATCACATGACCTAGTGGCAGCAGTAAGACATCCTGTATTCAGCTGCAGGTAATTACTTCTACCACTGTGTTTCTAATACATGTAAGAAGAATGTAATACATGTAAGAAGAATGCGCTGTGAAAGGTAAGTTTACACAATGACCAATGGCCATATGCTAGCAGAGATTTTGACACATACCATGATGTAGCTGATAAATATCCATTGCTTTCAAACATCAACTTGTGACGTTTGCTCTCTTTTCATCTGGATATGCTTTCTTAGTGGCCAGGGTAGCGTGGTGCTCTTAAATATAAATTATGATGAATATAAATTACTGCTTTGTTTTACTATAGCTGATTCTGGAATATCACATTGCTGTAGGTGTAAACGGTGTTATCATGTCTCATTTGGTTGGCAATCCACAAAAGGCAGCGCAGAATCGCAGAGAATTTCTACAATATTTACACTGAGAAAACATCTCAAACCCAATCACCCTCTGTTCACTCTGACAAACGAAGATTAAATCAGATTTGGTTGGAATAACAGATCTGGCCCCAGCTGCGATGAATATCATGTTTGACATTGTATGTGCAAAGACGGATTTTCTGTTTGTCAGGGGTGGGAAATGGAAACCACATGGCGGCCTCAACCTTTTCCACAACTTTAAACAAGGACATCGTTGGATCCTAATCTCATGAGTATGAAGTGATGCGTACAAGCGTACAGTGATCAGAATTGCTATGTATTACATGTAGTGCTATATGGCATAGTGTACAATGCTAGACTTCCTTTCTGATTTTCAGGTTTTAGTTGGAACTTTATTCAAATTTACAGCTAGCCAAGGAAGAGAGGCTTGAGACTTCTTGGCCCCCTTCCCCAGCACTTAACACCAGGGGCTCATACCTCGCCAGCCCTCTGAAACATGACCTATATGCTAATGAGTTTAGGCGGAAGTTTTCTACTTGTTAGTAATGTCATTCAACTGGTCACATAGGCATCCTCATCTTTATTAAGCCCTTAAGGGCACAGTTCTTTCAAAGCATACGTTTTTTTTTTTACCCCTGCAATAATTCTTTTTTCACTTTTCTATCATTGTAGTTGTACTGGGGCACATTTTTGTGCTGAATGAGATGTAACTTTTAGTGCCACCATTTTGGATTACATATAACTAATTGGTTAACTTTTATTAAAGGGGTTTTACCAGCATGCCATGTTATACCATAAACATCTGATCAGTGAAGGTACAGCTGAGTAGTGCGGTCCGCTGTACTTAGACCTCCCATTAAACAGAATGGAGAGTCATGGGTAAGCGTGACCAGCTCTCCAATCAGAGCCAAACATTTGACGGCCTGAGATAAGTGCAGGTCCCAAAGGTGGAGCTCACACCTATCAGACTTTCCTAGCAATATGAAATCAAAGTGCATGGTGAGAAGACCCCGTTAGTTCACTCTAGGAAAAAAACAGCAATTCTCCCATTTTAAGGATTGGGTCATGTAATATCAATGACATCTTACCTTTATTTTTTGGGCCAGTATTAAGTTTGGCTTCTTTTGCACAAAATTTTTTTTTTATCTTTTGTTAATACTTTTTAAATGGACATACTGGGTATGCTACAGTATTCTAGCTATTAGAAGGATACAAGGGATCTGAAGCAGGGACCCCCTTATATTGTTCATGTACAGCAATAAGGGATGTAAACAAGGTGATCTTCCTAAGAACGTTTGAGGTGTTTGACAGATTTAACATATAGAGTGACATGTATGAATTTTGTCGCCCAGATGTCAATTTCATTGCAAGCGTTAGTAGCGTAGAATGAGCATGAATCTATAAACTTGTTCTACTCCAGGTCATAGATTTAGCACTTTCTAGCTCCAAATTGTCAACTCAGGCTCAGGTAAACCACTTATAACTTGGTCTGGCTGTTCCAGCAGTAGTACACCTAGTTTTGCCATCATACAGTCAAAAATGTATAGAATCATGCGGTTGTGGTGCGACATGCCTCCAGGGCGCCCTCACATTTTGGGCGCATTCCAAAATGCTACGGGGCACCCCATAATGTGCCTAATTTCGGAGTGCGTCTGCGCATACATCCAGAGAACAGGGCTGCGGCAGTTTTGGGGCTGAGAGGACGCCTGAGTACCGGTGCAGCCCCGTACATACATGTTGCCCTTAGTATTTAAGTTACCTAAAGGTTCCAATAGTTTGAAATAGACATTAATTAAAAATTTAGTTGTCCAGATCTTTACACTGTACAGTCATTGGGTGCACAACACACATTAATCTACTGTATGTAGGTTTTTCTCAGATCTCTTACATTTTGGGCGACATGTATGAATAGGGCTGCGCAAGAAATCTGGCGTCTTTTCGGCCTGAAAACTGCGCTCTATTTTTAATCAGCCACACTCCAAAATTAGCCGCATTAGACAGTGCCCCGCACTTTGAAATTTCACCTAAAAATTGGGGGGCATGATCGGGGGGCGTGCTGGAGCTCCACAGGCCGCAGGAACCCGGGGAGTGGCTTTGCAAGAGGGGTTAAAAAATTTGTATGAACGGGGCTGCGACTGATATGGGGTGTAAAGTCCCCCAAAATTCCCCTGGTGCACCCCGTTCAAACATGTCCCCCTAAATCTTTTCCCCGGGCAGTAAAACGGGTTTAATAGATTCAGACGCATTCTATGCTACAAATATGCGCAATAAAAATGGCGCCAGAGCTAAAAAAAGAATAATTCATGTTGCCCTTTGTGCATGGGGGAAAACCCAGGGTATATAATATTCCATGCGGGTTTTAAACACTTTTAAATTAAAATTTAAAGATTTTACACACCCCAAAGGGATTTTTAAAAGATTGGGGGACCCTTGGGGCCTTTAACAATTTTGGTTAGAGAGGTTTTTTCAGCCCTGAAAATTTTTAAAACAGTTGGGGTCTCATAGTTTTTTCCCATTACCCGAATAATAAGAGTAACCGATGTGGACAGCAACTAGACAGGTTGGGAGTGATCAAAAAAGGTCTGATAGGTTCCCAACAGGTCCCCTTAAGCCATGAGGGACTATAACCCCACACTTCGGGTTTGGGCCCATAGGGCCCAAAAACCCTCCGGTGGTCGGGGCAGATGCAAAAACTGGGTTTTTAGTTTTGGCAAATTTAAAAAAACCAGTGTTAACATTTCACCCGGGGGTGACATGTCTCATTGTCTTGCTGGAAGATCCTATCCGCACCAGGGCAGACATTCAGCATGTATGGGTGTACATGATCTGGAATGAAGGATTCATATCCAAATTACTTTAGATTGCCTTTTACATGATTGAGTAGCCCAGAGAATCCCAAATAAAACCCTTTCCCCAGACCAACTGTTTGCCCCCCACCAGCTTGGTTTTTCCAAAAAGGTTGCGGGGGGGTTTTTTTTTTTTAATGTTTTTTTATTGACATCCCAAAATTCATCCGTAAATTTGAAGCAGAAAATGTAACTCATGAGAGAAGGCATTTTTTTTGCCAATTAGTAGAGGTCAAAGCAACTTGGTTAGCAGAGTTTTAGACACAAGTCTGATAGCCCCCTCATTCATTTTGGTGCTGAGCTGCTCCACTGCTCTTACACACATTTGTAGCTTCCATTCACCTCTCATATCAATGGCTCATGGTCCTTCACAGTTTACATTTCGCTTATTCACAATTATTTTTCCACTCACAATACTCATAAAGGAAACAGGTTTTTGTCAATAACTAATGAAAAATTTTCCTTTGCCAAATGGGGGAAAGGAACCGACTAGAGGAAAGGGCCCTTTCTAGGCCCTAATATTAACAAATAGCCCTGACAGAGTAAAAAAGGTTCGGGTTTTTGGGGGGCCCACCTGGGGAATAGGGGACCAAAAATAAAAAATTTTCCCGGGTTTTAACCCCTTAAAATTATTTTTTTTTGTCAAGGAGCCACAAAAAAACAGAATTTTAGGAATGCTAATTTTTTTTTCCCCTTAGGGGGGCCCCCTTTTAAAACCGTTTTGACGGGGCCCAATGTTTTTTAAATTTTGGCAGAACAAAAAAAGGGGATTTTTAAAAACACCCAAAGGCTACCACTGTGAGGGGTAAAATACCTTATGGTTAAAAAAAAAATTTTGAAACAGGAAAAAAACCCCCAAAGTGGGGTCACCAGGGATGTAAAAAAGGCAATAAAAAACAAAAAGGAAAACGTTTCACCTTTCTAAAACAGGAGGGCAGTGAAGAGGGATAAGAAGCTATAGGGAAAAAATAAAGTGTGTAAAATAAAAATAAAAGGAAACAAAAACTGGGACGGAAAAACTTTTTGTAAAAAAGTAAAACCAACCCCCAAAAAAATTTTTTTTTAAAATATTAAATAGTAAAAAGATTTAAAAAAGAAAAAGTTGGCCCTTTGAAAAATACTGAGGGAGGACAGTAAGGGGGATGAGAAAAAAAGCAAAGTATTAAACCATTTTTTTTCCCCCCATGTATTTACCCTGAGGAGGATGACCCCTCCTGGGTTTAACAAGAGATTTTGGGGAACTCCAATTAAAGTTTCTTGTCTAAACCCCGGGAAAAAAGTGCAGCTCCGTCTTTGGAAGATTAGAAAAAGACAAAATTTCCCCCGGGCCCAAAAGGCATACACCCACGGGGTCCCAAGAGAGTTAAATGATGTCATTTTTTAGGCCCCTATTCTTAATAAATTTAGGGGCTGTCTAATAACGGGGTATGTCCCAAAGGATTGGGAAAAGCAAATTTTGGGGGCCCCTTTTTCAAAAAAAGGGTCCCCCAAAAAGGTCCGGAAAAATATAGGCCCGAAGCTTAACCCCCTTTTGTAGGGGAACATGGGTTTTAAAAGGGTTTTTTCCCGAGTGCAAACCCGGAGTATCTCCTGAAAATAAAAAGTTTAACGCCGTTCCAGCATGGGGTTTATGAAGGATCGGTCCCGGGCAGGGCTAATCTCCCCGCTTCTATGAGGGAAGTCAGTTTTAGGAAATGGATCGGGGGGGAGGCACTGGGTTTATTTATCTAGATTTTTTTTAAAACCCTTTGTTTCGGTGCCACATAAAAGGTTTTGGGAAATAAAAAAGAGAATTTGGACTCCGGGGGAAAAAGTGGTTTCAAATGGGTAAGTAAAAATGGCTCAAAGGGTAAAAACACAAAGGGGATTTAAAAAAAAGGTAATACTCAGACTGGGTCGCTTTACTGTGGGGGGACCACAAGGGGCAGTAAATTTGGGGCCCCAAACCTCTTTTAAAATTTTCATTAATGATCTTACACGGGAAACACAGTAAATATCGATCTTTTGCAGACGATACTAAGCTCTGTAAAGTAAAACAAAACAAAAGAGGATAATGTGTTTTACAAAGGGATTGGAATAAGTTGGAGTCCCCCGGGCAGGGGAAAACAGATGGGTTTAAAAAAACTGATTTAAAAGAAAAGGGTTTTGACATGGGGGAAAAAAACCATTTAAAGATTTTCCTGTTAAATGGAAAAACCACTGGGTAAAAGTGACATGGAGAAGGACTTGGGAATCCTGGGGACAGTAAACTTAATTGTAGCAGCCAGTGTCAGGCAGCAGCAGCCAAAGCAAATAGGATCATGGGTGCATTAAAAGGGACATAGATGCACATGATGAGAACATTATTCTCCCATTATACAAGTCACTGGTTAGACCACACATGGAATATTTGTACATTTTTGGGGCCCACCAGTACAGATGAAAGACATAGAAGAGCTTGAACAGGTTCAAAGGCGGGCAAAAAAAAATAATAAAAGGACTGGGGGGACTACAAGTACACAGAAAGATTGGCTATATTAGGGTTATTTTTTTTAGTGAAAAGAAGCTTCGGGGGGACATAATAAATATGTTTAAATACATCCAAGGTCAATATAGAGATCTCTCCCAAGATTTATTTATACACAGGGCTGTATCTAGAAAAAAGGGGCATCCTTTATGTTTTTGAGGAACGAAAGTTTCTACATAAACATAGAAAGGGATTCTTTACTGTAAGAGCAGTGAGACTAGGGAATTCTCTGCCAGAGGGACTTGTCATGGTGAATTTTTTCAATAACCGGTTTCAAAAAGGGTTTGGATGCATTTCTGGAGCGTAATAATATAACAAGTTATAGTGACTAGGATTCAGGAGAGGGGTCATTGTTCCAGGGATTTTTGTGATTGGCAGATTGGAGTGAGGAAGGAATTTTTAGCTAAAATGAGGAAAATTGGCTTCTACCTCATTGGGGGTTTTTGGCTTCATCTGGATCAACACCTTAGCACAACAGGCTGAACTAGATGGACGACTTGTCTTTTTGTAGCCTTACAATCTATGAAACTATGAAACTATGAATACATTTTCACCACAGCAGCACAAGAACAGTTCACAAACTGCACAGCTTTAGACATATTGCCACCCTTGACCCAAAAGCCAATAATCATCCCTGTCTCCAACTTGGATTAACTTGCCCCTTTGCCCCTGACAGCAATGAGGAACATGTGTGCAGACAGTCCGTCGCACACTGTATATACCCACCTAGTCAGCTCACAACATATGACTTCCTCCATGAGTTACACACTGCTGACGGCAAAAGTAGGAAGAGGTCATAATAATAGCTGTGTATAATGCTGATGTCAGCCTGTAATACATACTGTCTTTTTACACATTTATTAAATATATTTCTCAAGACTGAAGTTGCAACACAAAAGGAAAACTCTTGGAATAATGGAAATCCAGGATTGATAGGTTTGTTAATGATATGCAAATGATATTAAAAGGAAAACAAAATATTCAAAACATCTTGATTTATTCAGTATCGAGCATGAATGCCATGAGCAGAAATACATGCACTTACATGCCATAGAATGCTATCAGTGAGGTCAATGGTTGTCTGAGGAACGTAATGCCACACAGAATGTCATGGGCAAGCAAATAATCAAGAGTGGCTGCTAGCAGCTCCCTCTGCAATTATCTATCAATGTCCCAGATGTCCCCTACATTGAAGCATGTTTATACCATACAGGCAACATGCAGCCTGGTGTTATCCTTTTGAAAAATGGCTACTGTACATTAGGCCACCCCACAATGGAATCCCAGAAGTAGGACTGGTGTGTCATTCCTTTGTGAAGGTCCCTTCCAATGCTGTGTTATAACACTGTTAGCTGTTCTACGCTTGGGATGTGACGGGCAATTTCACTTTCAATCAGACGATCCGTCTACTCAGGGGTAGACGGAGCTTGTGTAGGTTGAGGTACCCCCCACATGACCCGGTGTGTCACAATTGGCCATGGGTTGTGGGAGGCGGAGAGAAGTATGGGGAGGGCATTATAAGTCCTCCTTATGTAGACAGGAAGCAGTCGTGCCCCAGGCAGAGAAGTGCAAACACCTGTCGTGCATTGCTTCCTGTCACAAGATGGCCGCAGCAGAGGAGCTCTTGGAGGTGCTGCATGTCGTGGCCGGCTTCATAGCCCATGACTGGTTAGGGCATGTCCCTACGGCACGGGTTTTCGGCCGGTTTTTCAGACGGTTTGCGGTTTTGCAGACCCTCTGAAAAAACGGCAGAAGATTAGTACAATGGGGCTCTATGGAGAACCCGTGCAGCAGTCCCCACTGCACGGGTTTTCCACCCGGCGTTTTTTCCGCCCGCGGCCGCCCACAAAACATTGTGTTTGCACATTCGAGCATGTGAATGTGAAGGGGGAGGGCTTTTCTCCGCTCATCGCGGATAAAAGCCGCCCCCCCCCCCTTGCGGCCGTGGGGACGGTCGAAAAACAGGACAAATACCGGTCAGATAAACTGACCGGTATTTGTCCCTTGCCGTGGGGACGCACCCTTACAGCGCCAGGTACAGGAGGCTTTGGGCGGTGCGGTGTCTCCTGCTGTCGCTCCAGTGTTGATAAGGAGCGGACGGAGGGCTAGGCTACCGCAGTGCCTTAGCCCTGACATCTCTCCAAGAGCCCAGTGATGCCTTAGGAGCCCCTTTGGGGACCGTTCAGGATGAGCCTTGCGGTCGGAAGTGGGTGGATGGAGACCCAGTTTTGGGAGGATCCGCGCAGGCGCTTGGGTTCAATTTGTCAAAAGTGGTGATAATTGGCACGTCGACAAACAGGAGACATTGCACATTCATCCCACACTTCTTTTTGAGGTTTCATGTGGCTAAAAAAGGTAATCAGAGCTGCAGCATTTCAAAGAAAATACACTTTAAAAGGGGCTTTTCATTTTTTTGTTTGTTTTTTATTATTAGGCTGAGTTTGATCTAGACTGTATTAATAAACTTTATTGATGAATCTTTTTTTCATGTGTGTTTATTAAATTAATTTTTATTATTATAGTGTATAAACATCATCCCTTATAACTGTATACTATATAGAAGTGGCGACTTCCTGACTAGCGCGTATGAGTACCAATCAGCCGGCCAGCTGTGGCTTCTATAGTGTATACAGTAGAAAAGGGTGATGTTTATACACAATAATGATAAAAAAAATTAATTTAATAAACACAAATAAAAAAAACTTTGCTTTCTGATTAGACAGATAATAGGGAGTGACATCACTATGGACAGAGCTCCATCGTAGAGCAGACTAATTATCTCTAACTAGTTTAACTTTTGTTTACAGATAAGCAATTGTTTTCACTTCTCTGAGCACTTGTAGCTTTGTTTACTGAAGATTAAACCTCCTGCACTTATGCTTTTGTAATGTCTCAGCTAGTTACAGAGAAGCTAAATATGCTAATTACTGTGATAAAACCACCAAAGCCTGACAAGAGCAGAATGGATGAAAAGTTGCTTGTGACTCAGTGAAACAGCATGGTGAGAAAACCCCTTTAGTCATTCCTATGGCATGACCTAGTAGACAAACAGCCATAGTAGTCCAGGGTCTTGTTTATGTTCCTCAGCTGCTATAGCAATCCATCTGCAACCCACAATTGTGTCAAAGTGTATTAATAGGTTAAGAGAGGGAGCCCTTAGACTCTCTTTAACTACCTAGATGCCGAAGTCACTATTGACTGTGGAATCTAGTGGGTTAAATTGCTTCTGTGCCCTCTCTATGTACTGGATACAACTATATGTCCATTTTTAGCAAAGCACCATAAAATTGAACATACAGTTATCTCCATATGTAGGGCAGAGTCAATTTAATGGATAGGTAGTCGATCTGGAACTCTGTAACACAAAATCAGAGCTTTTAACCCTTTTCAGCTCTATTAAGAAATTAAAGGGGTGCTCACAGGACACACAATAAACATCTGACGGATACAAGTCTCCTTACCCATCATTTTCTTCCACAGTGAATAAGGAATACAGCTTAGCACACTCAACTTGTCTGTACTCAGAATACGTGAATGGAAAGTACCTTGCACACCCTACCCTGTTCTCTGCAATGATGGCGAGAACAAGGAAGTGGGATAAAGGGAACCCTATTATTGAAATGGACTTGCATCTGTCACACATTTACAGCATATCTTGTGGATATGTTATGAAGGTCTAAGATGGAAATATCTCCTTTAGTCAATACAGAATTTTGGGCTTATCAGAAAAAAATACATGGTATTCCATAGTGGACATTAGCAGATTACAAAGTAGGTCCTGTTATAAACTGTGTGGGATTTTTTAGTGAGGACCACAGACAGAACATTAGAGTGTTGGGTTAATCATATGCCAGTTATAAAACCCTTCCAAAAACTCCTTCCCTGTTGCTTCTCCTGGTGTGCTTGTGGCTATATGCACTTTGAAAAAGCGAGCTTCCCTCAATAGAAGCCATTACAGCATGCAGCATTATGTAGTAGAGAATAGAAACAGTTCCCAGTCCACCTCTGACCCATTTCCAGCCATATCAGTTCAGTAGCCCCATCCCCCTCCTCTCTAATGCTTTCTGCGGTTTTGTACTTGTCCTTCATAAAAACAACCCGAGGGTGGAAATTATTCAAAAAGGCTCATGTTTGACACCTCATCTGTTCCAATCTGACAGCGATACATAATGTAACAGGCTGAGAGTAAGGGAGAGAAAAAAAAAAGAAATGCAACTTAAAAGGAGATTGACTCCATTCCAAGAGGCCATAAACGGTAACAATGAACGAAACGTGATTTATTTCAGCGTGTAATCTTTACAGTAAGTCATCTCTCAGACGTTTCCCACTGACAGAATGTAATAATATTAATGCCCTGAGCAATCGCAATCACGACCAGGAGAGGTATTTATCAGGCTGCCAATTCAAGTAAATGCAGTAATGTAACATGTTTAAAGCAAGCTAATAAAACAAGTCAGCAGAGAAATATTACACAGTGCTTTCCGCCTCTCCCCTAATCCCCGCTATACGTTACCAAAGCGAAAATGTAAATCTCTCTCGCTTCACGTTCCGTCCCCCCATCTTCGTCTCGGGATTTAGTACTTTGGAAGAGAAGAGGGGGGCACTAAATAAAACCCACACTGACCTTTCCAGCTCCGCATACATACTGCTTGTAGATTTTAATAGGATATTAGAATTGCAATGATGATGTGCACATGTTAGTGACGACATGTGGAAGCTGACTATACCCCAGTTCTATTTCATGTTTTTTACCAAATGTAAAACATATGGAAGATAATGCAGTGAGGGTAAAAGGAATAAAAGGAATAATAATGAGACAATTGAAGTCCTCCTTCTGTTTCCTTGGGATGGCACTATATTGTATCGACTAGGTTATTTAAAAGGGTTTTCTCAAGATTAGCTTTCAACATAGAGGGTCAGATAATTGAAGACTTTTTATATATACATTGCTCTTTTGATTTTACCTTGGTCATGAGATAAAAGAGATTTTATCTGCTCTGGGCACACATGTTTCTATGGTTACGTCCATATTCTTTCTTCCTGATTAGACAGGGAGCAGGAAGTGAAGTCACGGACATAGCTGACTCTCTTGAGAAGACTCATTATCTGTAATAAGATTAACTTTTGTTTACAGATGTTTACAGATAAGCAACTCTTCTGAGCACTTGTACCCTGTTTTCCTGAAAATAAGACACCCCCGAAAATAAGACATAGTGCATTTTTTTTATGCAATTCAGATTTTGGCTGCTTATTCTAATGTTTGGGATGAAATCACTACAGTATATTAAGTATATTAATACATGTTGATGTTTTGTTAAACAATAAATGTGAATTATTGTTCATAGAAAAAAAAAAACATCCCCTAAAAATAAGTCTTATCTGGTCTTTAGGAGCAAAAATTATTATATGACACTGTCTTATTTTCGGGGAAACAGGGTATCTTTGTTTACTGAACATTAAATCTCCTGCACTTATGTCTTTATAATGTCTCAGCTAGTTACAGAGAAGCTAAATATGCTAATTACTGCTATAGAACCACCACAGTCTGATGAGACAGAGGATGAAAAGCTGCTTGTGACACAGTGAAACAGCATGGCGAGAAAAGCCCTTTAACCCGTTAAGTTTAGTTCCTAGCAGGTTTAGCTGCCAGAATATGTCTAATATTCCCATAGGGTTCCACAAAGGTAAATTCACATGTGATAGAAATGCTTATAATGGATTTTACTAACGGATTTCTGCACATTCTGCAGAATGTTTTCACATGGAGATTGAGCTGTGGTGTGGATTTGAAATGCAAATTTTGGTTTCAGATTTCTGATTCTTTGAAATTTGCAGCAAAATTGCCATGTACACAGATAAGCTCAAGATCTCTGGTGCCACCTACAGATGTAGCAAAACTAAATTTGATAGATCACCAAGTTATCATCGCACAAAATGTTATCTCAGCATTTTCCATGCTTTTAATTGGCCTTTCTTTACAGAGAAGAGGAGATAACACTAGTAGACTTGATAAAGCTGAGCTTTGCTGCATCCATATTTGGAATCAGATTCAAAGCTATTTAATGGTCAGCTATAACTGAAGGGACACTACGTCCAGTAGGTAACTCTAGATACCTAAATCTCTTCCCAAGAGCCAATTTGCACATTTAGGGCGACATGTATGATCTGGGCGCATAGAGGCCAGTTCTAAATAGCTTTAAAGCAGTGCAGAATGCACCAGAATGTCATAGATTTAGCACTTTCTAGTTCCACTGCGACAGCTCAGGCTCAGGTAAACCACTTGTAACTTGGTCTGCCTGTTCTAGCAGTAATGCGCCTGATTTTGCCGTTCTACAGTCATAAATGTGTAGAATCATGTAGTTGCGTTGGGACACGCCCCCAGAACGCCCCTATGTCTTGGGCGCATTACAAAGTGCCGCGGGCGCCTCATAATGCACCAACTTTTGGAGTGTGCCTGTTCATCTAGAGAACAGGGCTGCTCCAGTTTTTGGGCTGAAAAGACACCAGAATACTGGTGAAGCCCCGTACATACATTTTACCCTTAGTCTTCCCCTTACAGGCCCTATAAGTCTTCCTACATCTTTATGGTGCTCTCCTCAAAGGATTATTCTCACCACAATAATTATCTTTAAATATGTAGACAAAGGTGAATAAAAAATATTAGCAAATACGTTGCTTTTTTATTTTGCTTACTTTCAGAGCTAGAGCAGTTCTTAACTCCTGCTTGTGTACACAAATTTACCTAGGTAACCCAGGTATCTCTCTCTGCTCTCTTTGCTCCAGAAGCTCCAGCTGATGATGGTAATGTTATTCCCAGCTGTGTTTTATCAGCAGCTCAAGAGCTTCTTTATCTTACTGACAAAATTTAATCCTTTAAAGCTCTGTAGTCTTCTGCCCTATTGTTTAAACTTTTCTGTTACCAATGTCCCTCTAACAGGCTCAGTTAAGAATAGCAGAGCTGAACTGCTAGTCACTGCTGCAGAACCACCCACAGTCTGAACAGGAAGTGGGGGCTTGAAGCTGAATGTGAAGAGCAAGCTCTGTGAAATAGTATGGTGAGAATGCCACTTTAATTAGAACCTCCCCCTCCCAGAGTTAAATTAAAAGCCTCTCACCCAGCCAGTCAGAAATCTGCTCTACACTGATGAGGAGCTGTCTGCAGATGAGAGATTCTTCCTTATGGAGGCGTTACTACCTTGGCTTAAAATGTCCAGTCATGTTTTAGGCTCTTTACTTTGTTAGATATGATTGAAGAGACACTGTTAGTTCTCTTACCAATAGCTTATTTGCATAGTTTATTTTCCAGTGAACATTGCTTGGGTTATCATACCTCCCAAGTGTCCCTATTTTGGAGGGACAGTCCCTATTTTTGACCCTTGTCCCTCTGTCCCTCTTAGCTCTATAAATGTCCCTATTTTTCATTTAGGAAATAGATTTGCGTCAATAAACTGACTATCTTGCTTTAAAAAGTATCCGATTGCTTCCTCTCTGTATATTACATAACAACTTACTTAATATTTCATTATTGGGTACAGTGCAATCCTGAAAATGTGTCCTAAAAAGTTGACATGTATATGTATGGGCGTGGTTAGAGGCGTGTCTTGGTGTGATGTCATGATTTGGGTGTGGTTAGAGGCGTGGCCTGATGTGTCCCTCTTTGCAGTCTCTAAAAGTTGGGAGGTATGGGCTTATTAGTCTTCCAACACCTTTATGATGCTGACCCCAAGAAGAAGCTTTACCACGCTAAAAAATCGGTATATAAGACATCCCACCAATTCATTGTGATGTATGTCCTGCAAAATTGTCACAAAATACCTCCCGGAATTTTCCAGGATTTAATTTTAGCCCGGCTATTCTACCTGGTATACAGTAGTGAGAAGCATAGCCGACAATATGAGTCAATAGCAGACATGTGTAATTGTCCAAAAAAAAAAAAGTGATCCAGCACATCCGGAGGGGAGATAAAGCTAAAAATCCAAAATGTTATTCCATATTAATTAAACAGTGGAAAACATAAATGGGGACATGTATAAAACTGTCTCGGTCTAAGACTCTTTGTTGCCCATAGCAACCAATCAGAGCTCTCCTCTAATTTTTCCAGAGCACTATATGAAATGGGCACTCTGATTGGTTGCTATGGGCAACAAAGAAAGTCTTAGACCTGGACAGTTTTCATAAAACAATATTCCTACACGTTTTTTTGGATTGTCGACCTATGCCCTTCATCCTAAGGACTCGATCCGAAAACCTCATGAGATTTCTCTTCTTGGCGTCTCAGAATATATGGAGTCGGTGAGCTGTGCATAAAAACTGTTTTTCTTTAAATGTGTAAGGGGCCATTCACATGGCTTATTTCGCCGCGGATTGGCGCCGTACTGTGCGCCGTATTTGCGCTGCAGTACGGCGCCAATCCGTCGCAGTAATTACGGTAATCCACTGTTCTCGTAGAGAACAGTGGATTCCGTCGCTCCTCCCCACCGGGTGGGGAGAAAGTCACTTGCACATTATCCAGGCGCAATACACGCCGTGGCTAATGTAAGTCTATGGGGTCGGCGGGCCGCGCCCCCGCCCCACCCCCGCACCCACCCCTTATTCAAGCCGGAATTGTGAGTGCAATCCGGCTTGCAATTCCGACTTGAATAAGCCGTGTGAACCGGGGCTAACTGCATAAGCATACAGCTGCATTTATCTGGATTACATGTTTGGTGGCACTTTTTATTAAAACATAGACCTCAAATGTGAGGACACAGCTTTACTTGGCTGTTTATTTCAGGTACAGATAATCAATGATCCAGCTAGGCAAACAAATAATAACTGTAATAGAATATGAAAGGGTTTCTTCAGCAATAAGCAAATATAATTGATTTAACAATCCACAAGATGGCTGTAATGTAACATATTTAAATCTGAGCCCTCAGTGAGGATTTAGAGGGCTGAAGTTATAGGGGGAGTGGTATTTGATTGGTGACATAAGACCAAATATATATGAGAAACCAAATTGTTTAATCCAAAGCAAATATCTCTAAACTTCTCTGTCTTATGTTAGCTTACGGCTGTTATGCATGTTTGCCAACATTTTATTAAAAAAGGAAACGTGTCAGCCTTGAAGAAATTTAGACTGAGAATTCCATGTTGTTCTACAAGGTCCCCTTCGTACATCTACAGACTACCTAACTGGAGCTCACCACCTACCTACAGCCTACCTAACTGGGACCCATCACCTAATTACAGCCTACATAACTGAGGTCCTAACTACCTACAGCCTTCATAACTGGGGTCCTACCTGCATAGAGCCTACCTAACTGGGGCCCACTCCCTACCTACAGCCTAGCTAATAGGGCCCCTACCTACCTACAGCATATCTAACTGGGGCCCATCACATACCTAACTGGGGCCCACTACCTATCTTCAGCCAATCTAACTGGGGCCCACCATCTACCTACAGCTTACCTAACTGGGTTCCACCAACTACCTACAGCCTACTTAACTGGGTCCACCACCTACCAACAGCCTACCTAACTGGGGCCCACCACTTACCTATAGCCTACCTATCTGGAGCCCACCATTACCTACCTATCTTCATGGGGCCCACCATCACCTACCTACATGGGGCCCACCATCATCTACCTATAGCTTACCTAACTGGACCCACCATCACCTACCCACAACCTGCCTTACTCGGGACCACCAACCTATCTGGTGCCTATCTATTTACCTAACTGGGATCTAAGTATCTACCTGGGGGCTATGTACTTACTAACTTGGGGCCTACCTATATACCTAACTTGGGCCTATCCACCAACCTGCTTGGGACTGGCCTACCTATCTAGGGTCTACCAATTTATCCAATGGGTGTATACTGTACCTACCTAAATAGGGTCTACTTAGCTACCTGGGGACTTGCTCATTTACCTACTTTGTGATATGATTCTGAGAGGTACAGGCTATAGTCATAGCACAATCTCTAGGGCACACGTGTCAAACTGTGGCCCTCCAGCTGTGGGGAAACTACAACTCCCATGATGCATTTATATAATCTTTAACAGTGGGCATGATGAGAGTTGTAGTTTCCCAACAGCTGGAGGGCCGCAGTTTGACACCCCTGCTCTAGGGGGTTAGTCCTCTGTTCCTCCCCACCCTTTGAGGAGACTGTGCCTTTAAGTTATGGCTTCTACCCGCACTCCCACTCCTGGAAAGTGGAGTGGCCCCCTTGGTAGTTGGTTGGTGCCCTCGAGTTGGGGGTAACGGCTGAGGGAAATTTTAAAAAAAAGGAGAATGGGGTCGCCAGACTGTGTGGGTAGCTCCAAGGACTACAGCCCCAATTGTTCAGATGTGAGTGTGGTTGGTGTTTTTTGGGTGAATATTATGTTTGGGTTGGTTGCAATTTTGCACAAAAGTTACTTATTATATTTTGTATTTTTAAAGTTAATAAAACGGCTGCTGTGGCCATTTAATTCAAACTTGTGTTGTGTTTTTATTTTAAGATGGCAGGATTTTTTTGGGGGGAGGGACTCAGAGTTGGAGGGTTGTGTGGGTTATTCTCCATATGTCGGCAATGCCCTGGGTCATTACTCATGAGAAAAGAGAACGACTCATCATATAAGATGTGAGTCCCTGAATGTCAGGAGATATTTTGCTTCTATATTGGATCAGTGCTGTAGTCACTGTAATGTTATGATGACCAAAGCTGGTGTCTGACAACTATGTGGTCTCTATATCCCAGTGTGGTAGGTTATACCTGAGATGGCGCCTGACTACTCTGTGGTCTCTACATGGTGGTTTTGTAGGTCATTTTGTATAGTGGCAGCGTAGACTTGTCCCTGATTGTAAAAGTGATTGCTCACATGTCCCTTAACCTTTGATTAGGAGGTTTCACTTTTACTTTCTTGCTTGTGTTTATAGTGGTTTTTATTTTAGAACGTGGTGAGGTGCGTGACCAAAGGAAAACTTGGAGGCGGGTATTATAAGCGGGCTGGTGGAGGGAGCAGATATTCTATATTGGCTGGTGGGGGGGGATATGATGGAGCTATTTAGCCATGTGTTTATCTGTCATATGTTAAACTGTGACAAGTGTGTGAGGCAGACATGTGAGACTGATGTGTGAGACAGACAGCTGCGTTACTCACTTGGTATTGCATACTGCACACTACCGTTCTTTTTCACACTGTATTATGCAGTAAAATGCACGTATTTATGTCAGAGAGGCCTAAAAATTAACACGTAATATCTTCATGTACAGTAACTGTAGGATGGGCCCTCAAGATCATCTCCCCTTTGGGCCCCAGGCCTTCAAGTCCGACACTGCATATAGCTATAACATTAAAACAGCTGAGAGGTTAAGGTGAATGACATTAATTAACTTGTGAGAATGGCACCTGTCAAAGGGTGGGATATATAGAATGAAAAAATAATGTTCATAATACTGTATAATGTTGATGAAAGAATAAAAATGGGCAATAACATGAGTGACCCTGAGGCGGAACAAATTGCGATGGTTGGAGGACTGGGTCAGAGGATCTCCAATACTGAAGGCTTTGTGAACTGTTTCTGGAATGCAGTGGTTACTAAAAATGGTCCAAGGAAGGACAACTGGTAACCTGACAACGGGTCATAGGTGTCCAAGGCATACTGATGCCAGCGGGAATAACATTTTGTATTAGACTGAAAATGGGCCACTTTCATCAAGTTTCTTGAAAACATTAAACATCTTTATTTCCATCAAACTTATAAAACAATTTATTTAGCATAAATATCAAAAAGGGATATGAGTGTACTTGCTGTAGTTAACACCTCATGGAAGTTATTTCAGCGTCCCAAAGATCACTCCCTTCCTGGGCTTGGTAGGAATCGTCTGAGGGCCGACAGGTATCGTGTCCACATTCGCTGCACAAATGGAGGTAACTCAAAGCAACACCAACGTCCAATCTTCCGCCCAAGCAAGGGCTTGTGAGAAGTAACTGGGAGACCGGACAGTCCATGTCTAATCAAGCTGTACGCTGCACACTGCGACATTCCGGCAGCGGGCTTGACAAAGGGGAGGAATCTCCCCGAAACGTCACAGTGTGCAGCGTAAAACTTGATTAGACACGGACTGCCCAGTTACTCCTCACAAGCCCTTGCTTGGGCGGAAAATTGGATGTTGGTGTTGCTTTGAGTTACCTCCATTTGTGCAGCGAATGTGGACACGATACCTGTCGGCCCTCAGATGATTCCTACCAAGCCCAGGAAGGGTGTAAACTTTGGGACGCTGAAATTACTGCCATGAGGTGTTAACTGCAGCAAGTACACTCATATCCCTTTTTGATATTTATGCTAAATAAATGGTTTTATAAGTTTGATGGAAATAAAGATGTTTAATGTTTTCAAGAAACTTGATGGAAGTGGCCCATTTTCAGTCTAATATAGTCTATATAGGTGTGGAGACCTATGTATGGTGCCTACAGAGGGATATACAAAAAGAATATACGGTAAGTGGCAAGTGATATTATGGAATAAAATTTTGCCCATCTGGTGCCATCTCTTAGAGAAGCTACACTATCACAAGCTGGCAAGAAAGTTATTTCTAGCTATTTTATAGAGTTGTCATAACATATCATCTAGCATTGCAGCTTGGTATGGGCTTTGTAGGTGCAAACCACTCATAGTGCCTATAATGACCCTCGTAGACCAAACTGAAAGTGCCAACAATAGGCACTTGAGCATTAGAACTGAACTATAGGGCAATGGATGAAGTTGGCTTGGTCTGCAAAAAACATTTTGTTATGTGAACAGCTGGGTTTGTATGCATCACTTACCTAGTAAAGAGAGTGCACCAAGATGAACTATAGAAAGAAGGCAATTTAGCAGAAGCTGGTTGATGCTCTGAACAATGTTCTGCAGGGAAACTTTAGCTCTTAGCATTTATGTAGACGTTACTTTGACACGTGTCCACAACTAAGTGCGATCATCTGTGGTACATGCTAAAACACAAATACAATCTATGAATCCCCACATCAGAATTTACAGGATTTAAAGCATCTGCTGCTTATATTTTGGTGCCCAATACCACAGGACACCTCCTGGAGTTCCTCCCTTGAGAGGTCAGAGTTGTGGTGAGGTGGCACAATGGAATGGTTATTTTGTTGCAGTGTTATTATTTGAGCACTGTATATTTTATTGTTATTATAAATATTATTTATATTTTAATGCACCATTAAAATAGATACAATTTCACTATCATTGACAAAGAAGTTTTACTGGAAGCCATGAGATTCTATGAGCTGTCCCAGGCCAAGAGTGTAGATAGTGAAGGGTCGGGGTTCCAGAACTGAGCATTGAAAGACACCAACAGAGAGATGACAGTGTTGTGAGAGTGTGAGACACTAAGGGGGACATGTATGAAAACTGTCCAGGTCTAAGACTTTCTTTGTTGTCTATAGCAACCAGTCAGGGCTCCCCTTGCATTTTTTTAGAGCACCATATGAAATGAAAGTGGAGATCTGATTGGTTGCTATGGGCAACAAGGAAAGACTTAGACCTAGACAGTTTTTTACATGCGGTCCTAAATGTGCATTTCGTGAGGTACTGTATGAGGAAAGTCTGTGATCTTTAATTCTTATCTTATAAAATGTATATACAAACAAGCTTATCAACTACAACAAAAAAACACCACTAAAGCTACAATGTACAAGTGGCACAGTGACTGTCCCTACAGAAGCCCTACACTGGACCTAACCCGGGTAGGGTAGTCGTCCCGAGAGGGTCGGCCCCACCTTAGATGGCTACCCCTATTACAATTCTAATTAAGCCCTTACACGTACTATTTGTACATACAGGACAGTAAGTAGGGAAGACAGCAAAGAATCTCTATCCTTAGCCTCCAGATCAAAGGGACCATCCGGACCCGTCACTACCACAATAAAACAAAAATGTCACAGGTCAGATGATATCACTAGATAAGTCAAGAGAATCAACAAAGTTATATGAGCATCTGTCTCTGATTGCTAAATACTCATATTTTGTGGATCAGGTAAACCATATTTAGTAACTGATGATCATATCCACACCTAGCCTGATTCCACACACATTCCCTTATACAAAACAAGTGAACAATAGGTCACATCAGATAATCATATACGACCTTCATCCGATCAGCACATATTCCCAATAGGTTACATCAGATAATCATATACGACCTTCATCCGATCAGCACATATTCCCGACGCGTTTCCCCCTTTCCTATTCATCTCAGGGTTCATCAGGGGAGAGTAGATATGCTCAGATGAGAGCCCCGCAGTGGCGAGATTGCTGCCATGAAGCTCAATAGTGGACAACCATACCTCTGTGTATAGTCCTTATATATAGTAGGAAACATCTACCAATAGCCTATTAAGGTGGGAGTCACATCACCCAAATAATCTCAAAAAGGGAATACCTAAAGATCAATACCTCAGGATCCGTAGGAATTGTTCAAAAATGGAGGACTTTTATATTCAAGCAGGAGATCTAAGGGATAGATTTGCTGAGAAAGGATATCCATCATCACCTCTACAGGCGGCGTTTAAAAATGCGCTTGAAAAGAATAGGAATGTCCTGTTGAATCCTAATCGTCAACAGGCAAAAGATTCTATTGATTTTCGCAAAATAGTAACTTTTGATGACCAGAGTGATGAGGTCATGAGAATCTTACATAGACACTGGGGGATTCTGAAGTCGGACAGAGATCTGACTGACCACCTATCTTCAAGACCTCAGGTAACGTACAGGAGAGGAAGATCTCTGAAGGATAGACTGGTTCACAGTCACGTTGTACCCCTAAGATCAGAGGGAACTTGGTTGGACTGAAAGCCCCTGGGGATGTATAGGTGTGGGAATTGTATTTTCTGTAAATATGTTGACCAGACTAAAAGATTCGAGAGCAGTGTGACTGGAAAATCTTTTGAGATAAGGGAGTTTATGAATTGTCGGACTCAGGGGGTGGTGTACCTCTGTAACTGCAGCTGCAAAAAACAATATGTGGGCAAGACATTGAGACCAATTAAGCTACGTATTGGAGAACACATGGGGGATATCAGGCATAAGAGAGAGACTCCCCTAGCGAGACACATCTAGCAGGAACAGGGAGGTGAACTAACCGGCATTTTTTTTTTTTTGCATTGAACAAATACGAACGACTTCCAGAAAAGGTGATATTGATAAAAAATTGTTGTGTAAAGAAACCGAATGGATGTACCGACTTAAAACCTTGCAGCCGGAAGGTTTGAATGAGACACTTTATTTTGGCTGCTTTATCTAAGGTTGGCACTCACAGCTTCATGTATATTTGATTTAATGGGGTAGAATCATCTGACATGATTGTCATGACCCCATAACAGCATCTTATTAATCGTGATTGTTGATTTTGTTTAATTTATATTTAATATCCATATTGATGTGTTTATGTTGGGTCCTCAGCTGAGCTGCATTGAATAAATAAAACTGGGCAATTATAGCGATGTCACCTGCCCACTTTGGGAACGCTGCTTAATGTACAAATAATATGCACCCCTCTATGACATCTGATATAGAAGTACCGCATAGTTGTGGAGTCATGTGGGGTGCTAGGGCTATGTTTCGCATAACTGCTGGGCATGACGGGTCCCTTATGAGACAAATGAAGCTTCAGTGCAATAACGGGCTCGAGCGAGTAACTGCGCATGATGGCTGTTAGCGTAGTTCCCATGGTAATGGAATAGAACGAACGCATGCGCAGTAGACCGGCAGCACCAACGGATGCCTCTGCGCATGACCGGACAAGTGAGTTCGGTCGCCGCGGCAACGCGATGCTTGCGCATGCGCAATGCACTTTCGTACAAACGGAAGGAATGGCGCGCTGAGGAACACGATCATCCCACTATATATAAGGACTATACACAGAGGTATGGTTGTCCACTATTGAGCTTCATGGCAGCAAACTCGCCACTGCGGGGCTCTCATCTGAGCATATCTACTCTCCCCTGATGAACCCTGAGATGAATAGGAAAGGGGGAAACGCATTGGGAATATGTGCTGATCGGATGAAGGTCGTATGTGATTATCTGATATGACCTATGGTTCACTTGTTTTGTATAAGGGAATGTGTGTGGAATCAGGCTAGGTGTGGATATGATCATCAGTTACTAAATATGGTTTACCTGATCCACAAAATATGAGTATTTAGCAATCAGAGACAGATGCTCATATAACTTTGTTGATTCTCTTGACTTATCTAGTGATATCATCTGACCTGTGACATTTTTGTTTTATTGTGGTAGTGACGGGTCCGGATGGTCCCTTTGATCTGGAGGCTAAGGATAGAGATTCTTTGCTGTCTTCCCTACTCATTATCCTGTATGTACAAATAGTACATGTAAGGGCTTAATTAGAACTGTAATAGGGGGGTAGCCATCTAAGGTGGGGCCGACCCTCTCGGGACGACTACCCTACATGGGTTAGGTCCAGTGTAGGGCTTCTGTAGGGACAGCCACTGTGCACAGGTACATTGTAGCTTTAGTGGTGTTTTTTGCTGTACTTGATAAGCTTGTTTGTATATACATTTTATAGGATAAGAATTAAAAGTTATATTTTAGATTTGGAGTTTGTAGGCTAGCTTTCAGTGATTTAGTTTATTCCAAACTTCTAGTATATTTATTGACTGACTTTACAGTGATGAAAGTCTGTGATCCCAAGGGGTAAGAGGATTTTTAGGAGAAGCGAGTGGTCGACAGATCGGTCGGCAGATAAAAGATCTAGGAAGAGGAGCACAAGGTAGCAATTTGAGGCTTTGGTAGTTATTATGTCATTAGTGACTTTAGTTAATGCAATTTCAGTACAGGGGCATAGGCAGAAACCAGACTGCATTAAATCGAGAAGTGAGTTGAATGAGAGATGGAAGGACAGTTCATGTTAGCAATGTTGTTTGAGAAGTTTTGCAGCTAATGAAAGTATTGGGATGAGACCATAATTGGCCAAAAATGATGGGTCAGGGGATGACTCTCTACAGATGGATGTGATGTTATTATCTTTGAAGGAACAAGGGAAGATGCCAGTGATTATTAATAGGTTAATCTGATAGTTTAGGGCTGAGATAATCACAGTACTAAGGTTAGGGATGAGGTGATATAATATTAGGTCAATCTTGCCATCAGGAATGGTGGAGAAGTAAATTGTGGGCTCTGCAGGTTGAAGCTTTTTCTGTTGTTGTCATGACCCTGGGCAACTCTGATGGCTACGTTAAATACCACCACCAACGTCCCTCCTTCAACCCTCGCCTTTCACCAAACCCACTGCTTGTGACCCTTACCCAATAACGCACGGACAACTAATTGGATAAAAGGGGGCGGGGGCCCCCCCCCCGGGAATTTTCCCCCCCCCCGCAGGGGATTTTTCCTAAAAAGGGGGTTCCCCCCCCCGCCCCCCCCTTTGGGGGGGCCCCTGGGGGGTGGGCTGGGGCGGCGGGGGGGCGTGGGCACAACCGTGGGGAGGGCGACCCTTCCTCCGCCTTTTAAATGTTGCTGTCGGGGGTTCCCCGGGGCCCCCCAAAAGGGGGTTAATTTAATTTTGACTGCTCTTGCCCTCTGCTAAATCCTGTAAAAGCTGTGCCCGAAGAAATAGGGGGGGCCCGGGGCGGCCTGCCAGGGGAGACCCAAACTTTGGGCTTGGATTTTTCATGGAAAACTTTGGGAAATTTAGGCAGCAAGGGGCCGTCCAAAGTTTTTTGGTGGGGCCAAACTGTTACTGTTTTTTGCGGAAAGTTGGGTCTAAGCCAAAAATTCGCTCTCTCCGTTTGGTTCATTTAAGGACAAAATCCTTTTTAAAACTGGTTCTGATGAGGGCTGAGCCAGCGTGGGGGTTAAATTGGCCCGGCCCCCCATGGGGGGTTGGGGCCTCCGGGGCTTTCCTATTAATCCTGTGTTTATATGGAGTGATACTGGTACTGAGGTCCTGTACAATATAATTTAGCAGTATGTGGTTGTGTTGCCACTGTGTACAGGGGCATTTAGACAACTGTATGAAAATGTCACTTGGACAATATGTAGTACTGTTATTTGAGCCACATACTGTAAAGCACTATATCGGCACTATAAATAGGTAGTGCATGATATCACTATTTATATACCATATGAGCATGGTTCTTACTTAAAGTATTACTCAAGGCACCATACAAAGCAATGTTGGGCCTGTTTCTAGGAAATAGTGAACATAGTCTTGGTTGAAATTTACCTAACACAAAAAAAAATTTTCCGTGTCTTTAGCACATCTCAGCTGAGGCTGTCTGTGGAACAGAAACTGAAATTTATCCCAGCTATTGTAGACTGCTACAATTTACGCTAAATATCTGTTGGAATATCTGCTTGGTGTGAGATTCCATGACCCTCCCACTAAGATAAACGTTACAGCCTGCATCGCACTCGGACGTTTGTCCGATCCTCCTAGCATTAAGTGCCCGGACATTTCCATCATTTGCCTTGAGGTCCTATAACCTATTCCTGCGGCTGGATATTTTATCACTTTGCATATTCCTACAGCGCTTTGTGCTCTGGTAGCATCCCTATTAACCTGTATATACATGCCATCCTTTGATGTCTCTTGATAAAGGCGTCCGCCGAAACATCGACCTTACGACATCATTTTTCACCAAGTCAATGAATTATTTGTGTAAAGAACTGGTTGAGTATGTTCATATTTCCTTTATCTATCCCAAATTGAGCATGTTCTGCACCTCTTGTAATAAAACACTTTTAATATGCATGAATCCCAATTGGGTGTGCAGTGAGTTTATAACCTCATTATAGTCTGGCGAGACCCGCCCTTCTCACTAGCACCCACTATAATCCCTCTTCCCGATGGTGTGCGTGACCATTTTTTCTATAGTCTAAACGTTACAAATTAGGCTTGCACAAAAAATCTACCACATGAAAAAACTGCCGCACATGGGATAACAAATTCAGCCTATAAAGTTCACATTGGAACATTAGTTTTCACATTTGGTCTGTAATACTAATTTCTTATCCCAGTGGAATAAAGTTTTGAGAAAATACTACAAAAAGATAACCTGTGTACAAGGTTTCCTCAACCACTGATGTATTCCTCTGGCTCCCTCCTTATTTAAGTCTCAATCTAAATGTTCCTAAACAAGTGGAAAACCTGGAGAGAATCCTGGAATGAGTCATAGTCCCAAAGTTGAAAAATAACCTTTACTTTATGAGTGATAAAGGTACTGTAATATTTTCTAGACTGCAGTCTTGTTAAGGTTTAGATGCAAGTGGGTGGATATATGTGGGCTGTTTAGTTGATACCGTAGCTTAGTACAGATTTGTTAACACAGTAGCATACAGTAGCACAAAAGTACAATGTCGAGTATGAAACTTAATCATTAGCATTGCATGCATTATATCAAAGAAGGACAAAAGAATAGATATAAGATATACGTAGCAGAGGAGACTACTTGCATCTTAGATGTATTTTATAATAAAAATTCCCTTACGTCCCAGAAGCAGA